>CAJQZJ010013817.1:2392413-2404000 GCA_907164525.1 Lophiomys imhausi | reverse complement strand
TGTGTGTGTGTGTGTGTGTGTGTGTGTGTGTGTGTGTGTGTGTGTGTTGTATATGGATGTATGTGATGATGTGTATGTGAGTGTGGGTGCACTAATGCCATGGCATATATGTGGTGGTCAGAAGGTAAACCTGACAGCTTCCAAGAGTCAGTTCTCTCCTTCCACCTTGTTCTGAGGCAGGGTCTCTTGTTGATTCTGATGCTTCACCACATACTCCATGAAAAGTGGCCTATGATCTCCTGGGGGATTCTTCTGTCTCTCTCTCCCATATCATTGTAGAAGTGCTGGGATTACAGATGCATGCTGCCCTATTCAGCTTTTATGAACGTTCTGGGAAGCCAAATTCAGGTCATCAGGTTTATGTGGCAAGTGCCTCCCCCACCACCACTGAACAACTTCCTTGGGCCTCTCTTTTTCTTTTTTTTCACAGCAGACCTTCATTGGCATCCTTCATTTGTTTTATAACAAATATGGACCAAGCAGATGTGTGCTAAGATTAATTTGTTCATAAGATGGTAACAAAACTTTTAACAACAACAACAACAAAAAAACCCAAAAATATAAAAATCCCACAATCACCAAACCTTTTTCTCAACAGGAAACAAAACAAAAGAATTAAATATTATACTAGAAATCTGTTGCCTACTTCTCTCACACATCACTTTAGAAAAGCCAATGGAAAATAATAAATTCAAGATTAGGTGTGGTGGCTTATACCTATAATTCAAGCACTTAAGAAGTGGATACAGGAGGTTGAGACCTCATCAGTTTGAGGCCTGCTTGAGCTACATTAAGGAGCCTAGATTTAAATTTAAAAAAAGAAAAAGGAAGTTTCCATTCAAAAATCTTAAAACACCAAATGATCCATTTTATTAGAGTCTTTTAATCCACTTAAACATTTAGAAATATGAAGAAGTAGATAGGAACATTTCTTTCTTACTGCTTTAATCAGCACCAGGAAATAGTTTCTGCTCCCAGTTTTCAATGTATTTTAAAAGGTAGGTGTGAACAATATCAGTTTTATCTTCTCTGACTTTTATATCTGTTCACATTTATTTTTTAGATATGTAAAGACCTATCTGTTGCCAGATAAAGGCAAAATGGGCAAGAAGAAAACACTTGTAATGAAGAAGACCTTGAATCCCGTGTACAACGAGATATTGCGGGTATTTCTAAACTCTTTCCACAGATAAAGGTTTCTTGGTGACCTGGAATTGAAATAGCCATGTCTGCTTGGATGGTGTCTGTACTGAAAATGTTAGCACTCCAGCCTCGACTTTCAGAATCTTTGTTCCAGTCATAGTGTGTTCCTTTTCGTAATTCAGTGGTGTTTTCTTCTCACACTCCCACATTTTCTGTTCCTTCGGGGCTGGAATAGACTTCTTCCCAATCCTTCCTTGACTATACCTTAAGCTATTCTTAAATGCTTCTTCTTTAGCAACCATAATTCCTCTGATGTCCACTGACTCCATAACCTTGCTTATGACAGGCTAGGCAATCCCTAAGTACTTTAGCCTTGACACTAAGTGTTAAGTTCCACGAGGGCAAGGACTAATTCCATGATACTTATAGACTGTGCATCTTTGGGCAAATAACTTTCCTGCACCTCAGATATGGGAAATGAGGATAATGGTAATTTTTGTATCTATAAAGGGTAAATAATGATACCCACCTATCCCCTTCAGGAATCACAGAGTAGACATTAAATGAGTTAATGTCCCATATCCACTTAACATATACTGATCTGCAGTACAGTGTTTAGGGTAGGGAATGCTACATAAATGTTTATTGGAAAAATGGATGGATGGGCGGATGAGTGGCAAGTTGCCTAGCTCACATACCTACATTCTTGTTCACGTCACACACAATGTCATGTGATATCTGTCGTGATTAACAAATCACATAAAGTTGAAAATAAAAGGTGTTGTTCATTATCTGTTTCTGAAAACTATGAGTATTCGATATCCTCCAGTAAAAGTGGAAGAAGCAGGTTCAACGGCACTGTTGGTCACCCATGGCTGAATTAGCCATCTGTGGATTCATGCAACAACTTTGTAATTGCTATCTGACTGTGACATATCCCAGGAACCTAGCTATTTCTGGGTCAGCTGCTTCAACCATATACTCAGGAAAAGCCAGCTACTTTAAATGATAAATTCAGGGAATGGTAGGTCTGATATAACCAAAATAGATCACCAAGTAATATGTCACAAAGCCAAATGGAGATTATTTTTAGATTGGAAGTACTATTATTCCTTCCATGATTATATATAATCAAGGATTGACTTAATTTGAGATGAAAAACTGTTGGTACACTAAGTCTTTTCTACCTAACCATGTGAGGCTGGAAAAACAAATTTACTTAAAAAGAATTTTTTTTTTGATCTGATAATTTGGGAGGTTGGTTTGTAGGAGCAGATGGTATATGGGGGCTATGCCTTGTGCTTAATTTTTCTGTGAACCTGATACTGTTTTAAATAATGAAGTCTAGCTGGGCATGGTGGTGCACACCTATGATCTGAGTGCAGAGAGAGAAGGTAAGAGGAATGCAATGCTGCTCTCAGCTACATAGCAAGTTCTGTACAGCAAGGCCTTAGATTCAACCTTATCTCAAAAAGAAAAGAAAAAAAAGGAAAAAATTAACTTTTAAAAAAAGACCTTGTCCTTAGGTAGAAAAACAGAACAGCTAGATTCAATGTTTAGATTGAAACCTGATTTACAATATTATTTAGTGTAAAAGCATCTGACAAAGGTTGAATAATTGACTTTTGTTTTTAGAATGTTATTTCCAGCTATGATATTTGAGCCATGGTTTGCCTTTTTCAGCAGAGAGGAATGCATCTGCTTGTGTGAAAGATGGAGTTTTAGCCATTTGAAATCAGACACGTGGAGTTATGTGCCTTTGCAAGCTGTTTGAGACCTGAAACCAAACAGATGAGAAATTTGGATTTGCACAGATGATTTTTCATCTGTGTGTCATAACTTTGCATAAGGTGATGCTAGTCAGCATTTTAATTTTCTTGTCTTCACTGCAGTATAAAATCGAAAGGCAATTGTTAAGGACACAGAGGTTGAACCTATCTGTTTGGCATCGAGATACATTTAAGCGCAACAGCTTCCTAGGGGAGGTGGAACTTGACTTGGAATCCTGGGATTGGGACAGCAAACAGAACAAACAGCTGAGGTGGTATCCATTGAAGAGGAAGGTGGGTTCAGATTTCTTTCTCTGTGTGTTGGGTTGGTGTAGGATCTGGTGTACAGGGAAGAGCCTGGTTCATTTACCCCACACTGCCAGTGTGGAACTTGCGATCATTTGAAGCTAGGATTGAACTTACGTTATACATTTAGTAAAGAAAGAGTTTTAAAAATTATATGGAAAATTTAAATCATTCGATGCAAATGCTTGACTTTTTTATTCAAGGTCAGTTAAGTGTTCCAGTCAGTCCTTTGAAATCTGAGATAGACTTTTAGCCCAGTATATGGTCAGACTGTCCCTTGAGAATAATGTGTCTAGTTTTGTTTAGAAACAGGGTCCTGTTACATAGTTCAGGCTTGCCTGGAACGAGCCCATTAACCTAAGGTAGGCTCAAACTCATGATCCTCCCAGCCTAACCACCAATTGCTACTATTATGGGCATGCTCCACCATACTTGACTTCCAATATTCATTCTGACTGAATTATTTAATCTATTTGTACTTAATATAATTACTGATATGTTTGGATATAAATCTAATGTTTTAATATTTGTGTTATTTTTTAATTTCTATAATTGCTTCTTTGATGATTAATCAATTATTATACAATTCTCTTTTCTCTCTGTTAATACAGAAGCCAAACTTTCTTTTTTTGTTAACAATATTTATCCTTGAATTAGACATGGCTACTCTACCAGGGTTGGAGGCACAGCTCAATGGGTACAGCACCTGCCTAGCATGCACAAGGTTCTGTGTTTGATCCCCACCCAGCACAGGAACATAAATATGTTTAATACAGTTTAGGGCTTCTACCTACCATGCCCAGACCATGAGAAGAATCAAAAGTATTTTACTCCATTAACTCATGTCTCCATCTTTTCTGGTATCTCTTGTCACATTTTAATTATCTCTGTATTTAAATTCCCACATAGTAACTCTTTAGTACAGAAACCCTCATTTAGGTTTGACCATGTTTATTTTCTATTTCTCCTTACTGTTTCACTGTGTCTTCCACCCAACTCCTCACAAGGCCCAACTCTAATTGCCTTCTGAGAGCTGGCAAGATTAGAAACACTCAGGGTGGAATGGCTACAGACCCCCTTTCCCCGTACCTTCCTGAGGAGTTGCATTTTGTTCCAGGGACTTCCCTTCACTTTTACTTCTCGTAGTTATTGATTGGCAACTCAATAGCCTTTTTGGCTTTCTTTGCTTCATGATATCTTCACATTTATATTTGAAGGATATTTTAGTTCAGTTGAGAGGCTGAAAATTATCTCTGTGAACACTTTTAAAACGTTATTCCATTGTATTCTGACTTTTGTAATTTATATTGTAAAGTTGGTTATTAATCTTTTTTTAAACCCTTTAGAAGGTTAGGTCTTTGTTTTTTGTTGTTTTGTTTTAGATTTTAGGCCGTTTTGACTTTTGGCAATTTCATTATAATGAGCTTTAGTATACTTTTCACTGTTTTCTCTGTTTGGGGTTCACTGAGCTTCCTGCAGAAACTTGAAGCAGAAACCATGGAGGAATGCTGCTTACTTCCGGGCTTGCTCCTCCAGGGCCATGATTAGCAACCCTAGGCCCACCTACCTACAGATGTTACCACACACTCTGGTGGCCCTCCCATGTCAATCATCAATCAAGAAAACCCCTTACAGACATGGACATAGGAAATTCCATTCTAGGCAGTTCTTAAGTTGAACTCTCCTCTTCTCAAGTGACTCTAGGTTTGTGTCCAGCTGACAATACAGGGTAAGCGCCATATATCCTTTGTTTAAGTTCCCACTCTGGTGAAGTTCCTGCCCTGCCACCATTCCTGCCTGGACTTCCCTCAATGATGGACTACAACCTGTAGTATGAAATAAACCTTCTCCTCCCTGCTGCTTTTCAGAGTGTTTATGAGAGCAGAAGAAAAAAAAAAGCACACTAGAGCAGAGTGCATAAAATGTTTTCTGAGTATAGTGCAAGGTCTTCAAAGAGAGGTGACATTTTTTCTTAGTTATGAAAATAATTGTGGAGAGGAAAAACTGAATTTGGGGCACCCAAGTGATCTATATTCCCAGAAATGGGACAGATATGGTCCTGTAACAGAGTATTCACTAACAGGATAGGAAAATGTCTGTTTCTTATACCTGCTAACATCCTTTATTTTTCAGACAGCACCAGTGGCCCTTGAGACAGAAAACAGAGGTGAAATGAAGCTAGCTCTCCAATACGTTCCAGAGCCAAGCCCTGGTATGAAATGACCATGCCTTTAGACCTAAACCCCCTCCACCTATTTCTTTGCCCTCCAGAGATAACTTGGGTTCTGTTACATTTTCGAAGATGAATTCCTGAGCAGACATATTAAGTTATATAGACCAAAGGAGTCAACTCAGTTCTAAACTAGGAGAATCTGATTATTTCTCTTATGATAAGAAATACGTAGTCCTTTCTGTCTTAACCATGTAGCTCAGTGATATGAGCTATATTTATGTTGTCATGGAGCCCAGAATGTTTTCATCTTGCCCATCAAACAACACTAAACCCTTTTTTAAATGTTTATTTATTACTTCAAGTTACATCTCCATCACAGTGCCCTCTCTCCACTTCTCCCAGACCCACCATACCACCCCCTCCCCCTTCTCCCATCTATACTACTCCTCTGGAGTGGGGTGCTCTACATATCAGCCCCCTCAGTTCAATAGTCTTATGTATGTTAAGGGCTTCCTCTTTCACTGGGGGCCTACATGGCAACTCCACTAGGGCAAAGGGTCCCACTAACAAGTAACAAAGTCTATGTTCCTGTTCCTTATAGTGTGTTGGTTGTAGGATAGTTATCCTGTACTACATGGCTAAAATCCAATTATAAGTGAATAGAAGACATGCACATTTTTCTGAGTCTGGGTTAGCTCACTCACGATGAACTTTTCTAGTTCCATCCATTTGGCTGCAAATTGCATGATTTCCTTGTTTCTGATAGCTGAGTAGTATTCCATTGTGTAAATGTACCACAGTTTTCTTATCCATTCTTCAGTGGAGGGATATCTGTTTTTTTTTTCCAGTTTCTAGCTATTACAAATAAAGCTGCTATGAATATAGATGAGGAGATGTCCTTGTGGTTTGGTGAGGAATCATTTGGATGTATACCCAGGAGTGGTATGGCTGGGTCTTGAGGTAGAACTATTCCAAGTTTTCTAAGATATTGCCAAACTAATTTCCATAGTGGTTGTACAAGCTTGCACTCCCACCAGCAATGGAGGAATGTTTCCCTTTCTCCACAACCTTGTCAGCATGTGCTGTCATTTGAGTTTTTGATCTTATCCATTCTGACAGGTGTAAGATGGAATCTCAGAGTAGTCTTGAGTTGCATTTCTCTGATGATTAAGGATGTTGAGTATTTCCTCAAGTGTCGCTCAGCCATTTGTGAATTCTCAGTTATGTTCCCCATTTTTTGATTGGATTATTTGGTTTCTTGGTGTTTAATTTCTTGAGTTATTTATAAATTATGGATATTAGCCCAAACATCTGGAGTTATCACCATCCCAGATTTCAAGCTATACTACAGAGCAATAGTAATAAAAACAGCATGGTATTGGTATAGAAACAGACCAGTTGATCAATGAAATCAAATTGAAGACTCAGAAATGAACCCATACACCTATAGTCACTTAATTTTTGACAAAGAAACCAAAACAGTACAATGGAAAAAAGACAGCATCTTCAACAAAGGGTGCTGGTGTAACTGGATGTCGACATGTAAAAGAATGCAAATAGACCCATACCTTGCACAAAACGTAAGTCCAAGTGAATCAAAGACCTGAACATAAAGCCTGACACATTAAATCTAACAGAAGAGAAAGTAGCGGAAAGCCTCGAACTCATTGACACAGGTAACAACTTCCTGAACAGAACACCAGTAGCTCAGGCTCTAAGACGAACAATTAATAAAAGGGACCTCATGAAACTGACAAGCTTCTGTGGGGCAAAGGACACTGTCATTTGAATAAAATGGCAAGCTACAGACTGGGAAAAGATCTTTAACACTAAACCCTTAGAACAGCAGCTCTCCTTTTCCCCACCCCAGAGCTTAGGAAATACCAATTGGCTCTTTCCCTTTCTATGAGGAAATTCTTTGTTCTGTCTTTTCCAGCCTGTATATTATTTCTTAGTTGTTATTAGTCCTTGTTTTGATTTCCCCTTGATCCCTTGAAAAACTTTAATTCCCAGGTAGGAATTAAAAGGATTCATAGAAAGTCCCCAAGGAACCAGAGCTCCTTGACCTTCCCTTCTTCGTCTCATTAGGAGGAAAGGTTTCTGTCTTGATTACTGATCATAGCAGTGGGGCCTAAGGTCTCCATCCAGTTCAACAAGCCTGAAAAACTGATAGGAAGTGAATATCTGACCCTGCCAACAACTCATTCCCTGGGCAGACTGTCCTTAAAAAACTTCAGAAATATTGTAGTTGAAGTCAGGAGCTGCAAATGCACATGCTCAGCAAGCTTGCTTCACAGTTGTGAAGCTACTGAGGAAAGAAACAATGGCTTAAGAAGGCACAGGTGGAATGAGAAAAAGACATTCTACACTTAAAAGAAGAAGAAGCGGGGGCAGGCAAAGCATATCTTTAAGCCAAATTGTGGCCCAACCAGTATTCTATAAGTTCTAGATCTTTCTGCATATAACTTCGTATCCTGTCACTTGAGGAGAATAGGCACAGAAGTGCCATTTCCAGTTTTCCTCACTGTGACTTGGTGGTGAGGGCTGAGGGAATTATGTTTCAATGTTCTTTCCCTTGTCTGAATTTTCACTCCTGTGGATGCTTCTCCCTACATTTTCCTTCCCTTCTTCAACCTAAGTCTTAAATGGAGTCAGTCACAGATGGAGTTGCAGCTCCACAAACTTCTCCTGACCAAGTTAGCACTCAGTGAGCATATCATTTTCTAGAGCATTGTGGTATCAGCTTGACATTTTACACCATGTTTCATTTTTTTGTGCTTTTATTTCAATTAATTTTATTTAAATTTTTGTCTCCTGCATAGTCATATAAATTTCCAAGGACCATAAATTATTTATCACATCCCTTTTATGTGTATGTATGTGTGTATCTGTGTGTGCATGCACGCACACACACACACACGCATGCACACACGTGCACGTGCACACACACATGCACGCACATACACACACGCGCGCGCGCGCGCACACACACACACACACACACATACACACATACTCCTTTCTAAGCATGAGTACTTTATAGTTGTGACTATAGATCACTGAGTGTAGTTTAGTTGACTGGACTAAGCTACCCAGAAAAATCTAATACTGTTCCTCTGTTTGTATGCAAGCAATCTAGCAGCAACTTCAGACCAAGCCAACTTCTTAGTAATTATCTATAGAACTAACAATTATGCATGTATATTCAATAGTCCTTATATGCTTAAGGATATTTAACATGGAAGTGAGGAGGCTATTAAAAAAAAGCCAATATCTAGTTTGGTTACTTTACACTCAAATCTGCCTTTAAAATGTCTTACAGTTCACCAATTCACACCGGCAATGGTATCTGAAGGGTTTATACATTATGTTGAGATGTTCTGAATATAATTGTACACAGATGACCCACACCCCTGATGTCTTATGTTGAACAAAGTGAAACCCCAAAAGAAGGACAAATGCTCTGTTCCTGGAAGCAGTATGGATGTTCCTGCTCTCCAGAATTGTTTTCCTCGTTTTATTATTATTATTATTATTATTATTAGTTCTTAGAGAATTTCATGCAGTGTGTCTGGATCACATTCACCTTTTTCTGAACTCCCAGATCCACCCTCCTTTTCCCTACCAACACTTCTTTGTATCCTTTCTTTTTCCTCCCCCCCCCCCCCCACTACTCTTTTTTCCCTCCACCCCCCCTTCTTACCTGGGTGGCATTCTTCCCCCCCCGGGGGGGCAACCAAAAAAAAAAAAAAAAAAAAAAAAGAAAGAGAAGCAAAGCAGCTCTCCCTCTCCAAGCACCCACCCGTTGCCAATAGCTCCTATTTTTATAGAGCTAGCTGACCTCGGGACATGCCAGCTAAGAAGCACACAGCGGAAAGATCACAAGCTTAATCAACTCGATGCCCTCAAGCATTAGCTTGTTTCCTTGTGCTAGCCTATATACAAGGTGATATCTTTGCCAAAAAGATGATGACATTTTGTTTTCCTTGCTCAGTTGCAGGCAAAAAGCTTCCTACAACTGGAGAAGTTCACATCTGGGTGAAGGAATGCCTCTATCTCCCACTGCTGAGGGGGAGCCACCTAAATTCTTTTGTTAAATGGTAAGAACTTCTTTCTTTAGCTCTCCTGTAGCTTTGTCTTTGCTGGTTGGTGTCAATTCTCTGTATCAGTGATGCTAACGCTCGTCATTATTGATTATTAGAGATATCAAACTATAAGAGTCTATGGCATCAACTGCCAAAGCTTTATTTGGTTTTAAAATCAAACCTAAGAGATCATGTCTACAAATGAAGCTAGATATTTCAAACTCACATGTGCAATGTCTTCTGGGATCCCTTGTGGCTGAGGGCAATTCTCAGGATAGAACAGCTCTCCTGGTTGAGGTTTCTGATGATGTGACAAAGCACCATGACCAAAGCTAGGGAGGAAAGGGTTCATTTGGCTTTCATTTTCATATCACTGTTCATCAAAGGAAGTCAGGCTAGCAACTCAAGCAGGGCAGGCATCTGGAGGCAGGAGCTGATGGAGAGGCCATGGAAGGATGCCCTTACTAGACTGCTTCACATGGCTGCTTTCTTACAGTATAGCTAGCTTTCTTATAGTACCCAGGACCACCAGCCCAGGGATAGCACCACCTCCCTCTTTCCCTCCCTCCCCACTCTTTTATTTCTTCCTTTTTCTTATTTGCATCAGATTGCAAATATTTTGAGAGTGATTTTCCAAATAAGTCACAACTAGGAGTTAGCACCTAAGACACTTTGAATTTTTAGACAGCAAGCTTTTCTCTCGGTTGTACATACAAAATGACTGGCATCTAGTAAACATCTAAGTGGATATTGGTGTGGCCATCTAGCTCAAATTTTATCCATAGAGGTTCTACTAGAAGACAAGTTGTACTATGTAGACATCTGTGACATAAATTCTTGAGTGTTCATGATACGGCATTGTTCATTAGACACATATGTAGTTTAATGAACCAGTTCAGGTCTGTCTCTCTCACCTTCAGACTACCTTGTCTTTATGAGAGGCATGGTAATATAAATATTTAATTTTAATTATTTATCATATTAATCATTTATTATTTTATTTATTATTTATCATTTAATTGTTGTCATAAATGAGACACATGTGATTATAAAATTGTCAAATTATTTATTCTTAAGGTCAAACCTAGCATATTGGGGAGATTTCTCTCTTTTCAATTTCTTATGGCATTAATTCCTTAGATTAACAATCAGGAATACACTGAAGTTTTAAGAATTTAAATTATCAGTTTCAGGAAACATTAGCCAATAAGGCTTAAATTACAACAAAATTTCTAACATATAATAATTTTCCCATTTGGGTATATGAAGTTTACGGTTGTAATCATATAGCATATTTTATATATTTAATCAATTTTTGCTAATATTTATTATACCTATATATTAATCTGCACAAATCATCTTTTATGTTTATAGGATACATTAAGGTTTTTTACATTTTAATCGGTGCTTTATTACATAGCAAAATGACAATGAGACAGGAAGAGGCTCATGTCCATTACAAACTTATAAAAGGCTTTGTGTTTGAAAGTGTTTTTACATTATAATCAATCAATTGATTAATTAATTTGTCATTCCCCATTGACATATATTCATTGTCCATAGTGCTAGATTGTCTAAGGACATTTTCCTGCAAGTACATAATGTACTTTGAGTATTTCTGCCCTCCCCTCCTCAACTCTCCCTCCTTCTGTTTATTCCCTTTATTTCCTAAATAATTCTGCTTTTATTCCCTCCCCACACACTATATGTGATTCTTTTTGTGACTTTCTGAGTCTGACAATTCATTTGGCAGGACTATCTTCAGTTCATCTGGGCTAAGTTCTAAGGGAATCCTCCAGCAATCCCATCACATTAAGTACTTACTATTAACTGAACTATGTGTATTCCATGCTACTTAGTTCTAATGTCAGTCTTGCAAAGTCAACATCACCATTCCCACTTTGTTCTAAGGAAGCAAGTGTCTGAGGAGTTAAGTGATTTTCTTGGAATTCAAAATCAGTAAGTCTCAGAGTCTGGCTTCAAATCTAGTTTGGCTCTTTCTGTGTCCACTCTTTCCAGCATCATGCATCTTGCCTTGACTATCAGCAGAGTCTCTCCAACATGCTATGTGTGTGTGTGTGTGTGTGTGTGTGTGTGTGTGTGTGTGTGTG
>CAJQZJ010013817.1:2381655-2392403 GCA_907164525.1 Lophiomys imhausi | reverse complement strand
TGTGTGTGTGTGTGTGTGTGTGTGTGTGTGTGTGTGTGTGTGTGCATGTGTGTATGTGTGTGCATGTTAAAGCCAGAACACAGCCTTGCTTATCATTTTCAGGAATTCAGTCCATTTCCTTTGAGATAGGATCTCTCATTGACCTGGCACTCACCAATTAGGCTATTTTATGTGGCTACAGAGACTCAGGAATTCTTTCATTTCTATTTAATTCCCATACTGGGATGAAATGTGCACACCACCTTGCTCAGCTTTTTGGTGTGGATTCTGGTGATAGAAGTCAGGTCCTCATGCTTGCCAAGCACTTCACTAACAGAGCAATCTCCCTGGCAGGCTTTTGTTGTTTTTTGTTTTTTAAGACTCAGTTCAATCTTCCTCCCTCAGCCTGATGGGTACTGGGATTGCAGATGTGAGCCACCACACTTGGCTTCCATACTTTCTTCCTCCATTACCCATCTGATAGCTGTGCTGGGGTGCATTGACAGCATAAATGTTTGCTTTCTTAATTAAAATGCTCTCACATTCCTTTCTCTTCTCATAGTACCATCCTTCCAGATACCAGTAGGAAAAGTCGCCAGAAGACAAGAGCTGTAGGGAAAACCACCAACCCCATCTTCAACCATACCATGGTGTATGATGGGTTCAGGCCGGAAGATCTGATGGAAGCTTGTGTAGAACTCACAGTCTGGGACCACTATAAACTAACTAACCAGTTTCTGGGAGGTCTCCGGATCGGCTTTGGAACAGGTAGCATTTGTTACGAGTTTAATTCTCTGTGAGTCAAACTACCCAGGAGATGCTAAATCCTACATGTGATAAACCCTGAGTGAAAGACTGTCCGTGTTCCAAGGGCTCTGGGTGAAAAGGACCAGCAGAGTTCCAGGGTCTGTACTTGCAGATTCAAGTTTCTTCTGGAAGGTTCCAAAATTAGAGCTTGAGAGTTCTGACCTCATGGACAAATATCCTCACCCGATGCCACAAGTGTGTACTATGCAGCATGTTCAAGTCAATTTGCATGAATTTCTTTGATTGCATGAGTCAAGAGAGTTAAACAATGACAAGAGGTATGCCCAACAAGATGTGTGATGCCAACATTCAAGAAGACAGTTGAACAAGCTAGGGAAATTTGTGTCTTCCCACATATAACATTTCTGGCTAAAGGTCTGCTTTGAACCATTAAAGTGACTACCATTTCGTTACTGTGTTGAATGCTTTATTTATATTACTACATTTATTTCTTATGACAGTTCCATGAGGCAGTTAGTAAAGTCCCAAAGGAACCAATATTTCAAAATAATAATAATAATAATAATAATAATAATGCAATCATACAATAGATAAATAACAGTTAATGACAGAAGCAAGCTATAAAATTGAATCTTTCAGACAAAAAGTCTTAGCCAGTATTCCTAAGGGGTTATCTAGTATCATCTCTAACTCAATCCTCCAAATTCCTCTATGTCCCTAAGGAATTATCACCCAGCGTTCACATGCAATGATTAATCGTCTGGAGTGATTAAAATAATGAAGGTACTTGGAGAGGAAAAATAGCTCCACCTTATGCCTCCGATGTGCTTTCCAGGTGTATGCGAACTATTTGTTGTCTTCCATGCTGGTTATAATTAGGGAAGGACTAAGTCCCTTTCTCCCCCACCCCTAATGGGAAATTTAAGTGAAAATGTTAAACTTTCTTTCAGGAAAAAGCTATGGGACTGAAGTCGATTGGATGGATTCTACTTCCGAGGAAGTTGCTCTCTGGGAGAAGATGGTAAATTCTCCCAACACTTGGATTGAAGCAACACTGCCTCTCAGGATGCTTCTGATTGCCAAGATTTCCAAATGATCCCAGTCAGCTGATTCCACCCTCAGCTACTCCCTGGTTGGATCTGATCTAGAGACTTCTGACTTCGTGGACAAATATTCTCACCTGCTGTTACTAATGACTACTAGGCCAGCATGCCCAAGTTGATCTGCATGCATTTCTTTTGATTGCATGGAAGGGTGACTGCATGGCTCAAGATAGTTGAACAAAGACAAGAGGTACGCCCAGCAAGATGTGTGATGCCAACAACATTCAAGAAGATAGTTAAACAAAGACAAGAGGTACGCCCAGCAAGATGTGTGATGCCAACAACATTCAAGAAGATAGTTGAACAAGCTAGGGAAATTGAACTGTTGCTTCCACACCAAAGAAAAAGCTACCCTTGCATGTTTCACACCATTCTCTTGTGTTGCAGTTCAGGCGTGCCATTTGGTATTGAAATGCTTCCTGGGTATATAAATAGGAAGGTTATGTGCAAATCGACAGAAAGATACTCCTAGGACTGGATAGAGAGAACAACAGCAGTGATGACAGAGAACTACATAATGCAACAGCTAATTGCTTGGTGACTTCTAATAAAACATTAAATTCCATCTTAGGGCAGTAAGACTGACTTTACTGCCCATAAATCTGCCTTGAGAAGCCACCCCCCACCTCACCTTCTCAGTCTCAAATGGACATTGGTGCCACCTACTGGCTGCATATGGAAGACAGCTCTTGGCTTATTTTGGCTTAATTTGTGCTAAAATGGGTGGCAAGTATGTATTTTATAAGAGTATGTTAAAATATTCCACATAATTGTTTTTATTATAATTTTACTGTATGGAAACATCATAAAAGTAGTTACATATATGCTTTGCTACAAAGTTTTAATTAGAATATAAATAGTTCAATTTAATTGTACTTCCGATGTAAAATTTTCATAAGGTATTTTGTAAAAACCCATATAATAAATTGTCATGATTTAAATTGCATTGGTAGTTTAGCCTGACTTCTTAGATTTAAAAATATGTTGTATTAGGAATACTAAAATATAAAATCTCTGAATGGCTAATTTCTCTAGAGTCTTCAATGAAACTCTTGGCATTGCTTCATGTAACTGAGCATCACTGGTTATTATAAAAAGCAGAATTAAGTCTTTAAAAATTCTTGTTGTGAAGTTGGAAAATAAGTAATTTATTATTGAAGATAAGGTAGTGTTTCCTCTTAAAATTTTCTACAGAGATTTCTTTGGAGCATTTTGATGCATGAAACATTACTCCACCTTAAGACCCCAACTAGTTTTCATTTCTCAAAACAAGCTCAGATTTAATATAGATTTAAGAAAGTCTGGATAATAAATGAACATGAAATCTTATAAAGATTTTATAGATGTCATCAAAAACACTAAAGAAAGCATGTGGCTCTTGCCTGGAACCCCTGATTTGGGAGACTGAGGCAGGAGACCTGTTGTAAGTTTGAGGCTATCCTGAGCTACATGGAGAGACTGATCTAAAAACAAAACAAAACAAACCCCCAAGAAAATTAAATAAATAAAAACAAAACCCTACTGGATTATTTGCCTCTTTCCCCAAAGGAATGCTGCAGCCTTTAATCCACTAGTCTGACTTGAATGACCCACCCCTCCCCTCTGAGCTTTTCCTGGAATGCAGTGTCACTGCAAGCCCTGTTCTGGCTTGTGTCACAGTCACAGTGACATCACCTCCCAGGATCCATTCATCCGTGAAGCACTAAAGAAATCAGTTGTGCTCACCCCCAACCCCAGCCAGGACTACCTTGCCTCCTCCCACCCCGACATCCTGAACCTTCAAGATACCAGTGAGGGCAATAAAACCTCCCACCCTCCACAAGGAAATGCAGGGTGATGGGTTTTGTTTCATTTTGTTTGTGCCAGTGTGACTTTTAGGCAAAGACTTTCCTGAAGATTCAAAGCATATTTTTTTTAATTTATTTGTTGCTTCAGGTTACATCTCCATCATAGTGTCCTCTTTCCCCCCCTTCCCAGCCCCGCCCTCCCACCCTCTACCCCCTATCCCTTTCATCCCACTCCTCTGGAGTGGAGTGTCCCTGCATAACAGTCCCCCGCCCCAGTTCAGCAGTCATATGAGGGCCAAGAGCCTCCTCATACACTGGGGGCCTACAAGGCAGTACCACCAGTGAAAAGGGTCTCATACCAGGGAGAGAAAACTAAAAAAACACACAAACAAACAAACAAACAAACAAAAAAAGTCTATGTCCATGTTCCCTTTGGTGCGTTGGTTGTAGTATAGATATCCTGTACCACATGGCTAAAATCTGACTATAAGTGAATAGATGCCATGTGCATCCTTCTGAGTCTGGGTTAGCTCACTCAGGATGAGCTTCTCTAGTTCCATCCATTTGGCTGCAAATTGCATGATTTCCTTGTTTCTGACAGCTGAGTAGTATTCCATTGTGTAGATGTACCACAGTTTTTTAATCCATTCTTCGGTTGAGGGACATCTGGGTTGTTTCCAGTTTCTAGCTATTACAAATAAGGCTGCTATGAACATAGATGAGGAAACTTTCTTGTGATTCGGTGAGGAGTCATTTGGATGTATACCCAGGAGTGGTATGGCTGGGTCCTGAGGCAGAGCTATTCTAAGTTTTCTAAGATATTGCCAGACTGACCTCCATAGTGGTTGCACAAGCCTGCACTCCCACCAGCAATGGAGGAGGGTTCCCCTTTCTTCACACCCTCACCAGCATGTGCTGTCATTTGAGTTTTTGATCTTAGCCATTCTGACAGGTGTGAGATGGAATCTCAGAGTCGTCTTGAGTTGCATTTCTCTGATGATTAAGGATGTTGAGCATTTCTTCAAGTGTTTCTCAGCCATTAGGGATTCCTCCTTTGTGAATTCTCTATTTAGCGCCACCCCCCCATTTTCTGATTGGATTATTTAGTTTCTTGGCATTTAATTTCTTGAGTTCTTTGTAGATTTTGGATATTAGCCCTCTGTCAGATGTGGGGTTGGTGAAGATTTTCTCCCAGTCTGTAGGCTGCCATTTTGTTCAAATGACAGTGTCCTTTGCCTTACAGAAGCTTTTCAGTTTCATGAGGTCCCATTTATTGATTGTTGATCTCAGGTCCTGGGCTGTTGGTGTTCTGTTCAGGATGTTGTCACCTGTGCCAATAAGTTCAAGAGTTTTCCCACTTTCTCTTCAAGCCCTTGAAGAAAGAAATAGAAGAGGACTTTAGAAGATGGAAAGATCTCCCATGCTCATGGATAGGTAGGATCAACATAATAAAAATGGCCATCCTACCAAAAGCAATATATAGATTCAATGCAATTCCTATCAAAATACCAACACAATTCTTTATAGACCTGGAAAAAGCTATTCTCAATTTCATATGGAACAACAAAAAACCCAGAATAGCTAAATCAATCCTGTACAATAAAAAAACATCTGGAGGTATCACCATCCCAGATTTCAAGTTGTACTACATGTAAAAACAGCATGGTATTGGTATAGAAACAGACCAGTAGATCAATGGAATCGAATTGAGGACCCAGAAATGGACCCACACACCTATGGCCACCTAATTTTTGACAAAGAAGCCAAAACCGTACAATGGAAAAAGGACAGCATCTTCAACAAATGGTGCTGGTCCAACTGGATGTCCACTTGTAAAAGAATGAAATTAGACCCATACTTATCACCTTGTACTAACTTAAGTTCAAGTGGATCAAAGACCTTAACATAAAGCCGGTCACACTAAATCTACTCAAAGCATATTTTTAATCTAGAGATGTGCTGCAAAGGCTTGCTGAATATATCGGGGATTTTTTTCTTTGCAGTTTTCTCAAGTATTGCACTAGGATTTTAAATATGTATCTTTACTACTTATTTAGTCATGTGTCCAGTTAATTCATTTGACATATTTCTTACAAAGCATACATTAATTATGTACAGAGTTGGCATGATAAAGTTGACCATTGATGTTTCCTATTGAATCAAAGTCTAGATAGGTGAGCAAGGCTTCACTTGTGGTAAAAAGTCAGAGGCTAAAAGCATGGATAATGTCATAGACACTCCATCTGTTCTTTTACCCACTTTCCTTTTGCGTTGGATTCATTCTTTGTTTCATATTTTATTTTTTTGATAATGTCATCTCTATATACAATGTATTTTGATCAAATTCACACTATTCTATCCCTTCAGCTCCTTCCAGATACCCCTGACCCACTACAGCTCCATTTGATCCTGTTTTTCTCTTCATGTAATCAGCTTAGTTAGTAGTGCCAATCTGTCAATAGATACAGGGCAGTCAGCTGGAGAATGGGCAGCCTACCCAGGGCAGCATCTCTGAAGAAAACTGGTGCTCCTTTCCCCAGTAGCCATCAACTGCCAATAACTCCTCAGCTATGGGTGGGGCCCCACTTCCACTCTGTTTGTGGCAAAACATTCCCCAGGAGATCCAACACACACACATCCTTTTACCTTAGAAAGGGATCCCAAGACAAACCAAAGTATGGACACTACCAAAGTACAATGTGGTGAGCCAGTGAGTTTTATTGGGGTTACTTACAGGAGCAGAAATGGGTGCATCACCAAGTCCCTCTCAAGCATGGGTGACAGCTCCCAAAAGTTGGGAACCTGGAGCACACTGCACAGACTGCAGGAAGCTCAACAAACTGGAGAGTACCCTTTTCCAGGTGCCTCAGTTGGTCTAAACCTCTCCCAGGCAGCTACGGTGGTTTCTGTTTCTTCCAAGAAGCACTTCAGTCTCAGTTTTCTTTGAAGTTTAGCTCAATTAGTCTGAGGATGACTCTCAGCTTTCATTGTTTATTCTGGCAGGGAGGGGCCTAGTGGATCTGATCAGTTTCAGGAACTTCCAGAAGTTTTTTTGAGTTGTTTCCTTTTCTGCTTAAAGAGCTTCCCTGAAGAATGGAATGTTTCAGTCTCAGAGGAAATTCTTACACAACAAGTCCATGTGAAAATTTTGACTAGCTTGATCCCGAGGGGCTTTTATGCATGCACCAATGACTGTATGAGCTCATGTCCAGAAAGGGCCCTTTGGTGTCCAGGAAAGGGTGGTTGAAGCATTCCTTGTAAACCTCTAGCTCTTACTACCCTTCCACCCCCTCTTCTGCAATGATCCCCGAGCTCTAGGGGCATAGAGAGCTGGTAATATGGATTCTCCATTTAAGGTTGAGTACCCTAGTGCACTATGACCAGTTGTGACCCCGTTTTACCCATTATCCACTGCTAAAAGAAGCTCTGCTGAGGGTTGTGGGCTGTAAAAATCTCTCTCTATATAAAGATAAGTATTTAGAAGGAAGCTGGATCTACATCCACTTAACAACATAATAGTAAAAGATTCTTTCCTAGGACCTATGACCTGTCAAGGGTTCTTGACCAATCAACAGGACCAAGTATGAGTTTCACCTTTAGTAATATGCCTTACATTGAATGGAAAAATGATTGGTTACCTTTATAACGTTCATGTCATTGTTCCATATCCCGATCAGCTGATTGTTGTAGCTTTCAGGGTTTACTGCTGGGTAAGATTGTTGACGTTTTCCCCCAGCAAGCCTACAGAACACCTTCCAGCACTATGAAAGCTAGCTAGTCAGAAAGAAACTTCCAGGTCAGTATCAGCTTGATTTTTCCATAGTCTGTGACAAATCATGTGTTGTCTTCAGCAATAGGGTCTTATTATTAAGTTCTGATGGGCAACCAAGAAGAATGGAAATGTCCAGTATTGCTTTAGGGGTCTCTCACATTCTTGTGATCAACAATTTCAAAGCAAGTTTTGACCCCTACACTTTTCCAAACATTCTGTTAGTTATTCCTCCTCCCACCCCCTCAATAAACTTTTGAAGTGCTTAGCTTTGATTTAAAAAGAAATGTATGGATTTGATGTCACAGAAACTAATTTGTACTTAAAGGGATACATTTTTAAATGTGGAAAAATTTTCAACAGATAAATAACACTAAATATCCACTATGTGTGTGTGTGTGGGGGGGGGGGGCGGTTAGGAAGGTGGTAAGGGGGATCACCAACCCAACCTGGAGAAGCACATGCTGTTAATATTTTGAGATTTATTTCTCTTCTTTCTTGTTCTTAGAAAACATTTTGTAATTTCAGTTTGTTATGTCATATACTATATAAGATAATCAACAAACACAATGTTCACTGTATGTAAAACAAGAAGAGAGACATTCTTATTTTCTGGTGAGTGTCTTAACTGTTCTAGTTCAATGCAGCTTAGCTTCAGACTTAAGGAAGAGGTGTAAAAATGAGAAAAAAGTTACAATACACTCAATTGCATTTTTGGTATTTTCTTTTTTTGATAAAATTTCTCTGACAAGTTCAGACAACTACCTAATCCATTTTAATAATTCTAACTACCCCACCTTCTCTTATTGCCTTCCTATTGATGATTTACCTTCTTCCTTACAAGTCTTTACCTCAGATTCCTCTCCTTTTGTTTTTCTTTCTTTTGATTCATTTTATGACTCTCTGATTTTTAGCCAGAGTAGTCTATGTGACCACATTTGGAATTATCCACCATAGCCTGGCTAATTTACATTTTTTAAATCTTTGATACCCTTTTTTTATAAAACCTCAATATTTGTTAAAATTTCAGTTTAGCAGACCAAACCAATAGAGAATTTAAGAATGGTAACTGCACTTGAAGAAATGCTCAGATTCCTTAGTCATCAGAGAAATGCAACTCAGGATGACTCTGAGATTCCATCTCGCACCTGTCAGAATGGCTAAGACCAAAAACTCAAATGACAGCACATGCTGGTGAGGTTTTGGAGAAAGGGGAACCCTCCTCCATTGCTGGTGGGAGTGCAAACTTGTACAACCACTATGGAAATCAGTCTGGTGATATCTTAGAAAACTTGAAATAGCTCTACCTCAAGACCCAGCCATACCACTCCTGGGCATACATCCAAAAGATTTTTCACCAAATCACAAGGACATTGGCTTAACAATGTTCATAGCAGTTTTATTTGTAATAGCAAGAAACTGGAAACAACCCAGATGCCCTTCAACCAAAGAATGGATTAAAAAATAATAATAAAAATAAAAAAACCTGTGGTACATTTACACAATGGAATACTATTCAGCTATCAGAAATAAAGAAATCATGCAATTTGCAACCAAATGGATGAAATGAGAAAAGCTCATCCTGAGTGAGCTAATCCAAACCCAGAAAGATACACATGGCATGTATTCACTTATAAGTGGATTTTATACACATAGAACAGGATAACTCTCTTACAACCCACAGACCCAAAGGAACAGGAACCTACCATAACTATTCTATGAGAAATTCCACCCAATAGCAGATCAAAACAGATCCTGAGACACACAATCAAACATCAGGTGGAGCTCTAGGAGTCCTATATAAGAGAGGGAGGAGGAATAGAGAGATCCAAAGGAATCAAGATCAACACATGAAGATCAACAGAACCAAGTAACCTAGGCCCCTAGAAGCTTACAGAGATTGAAACACTAACCAAAAAAAAAAAAAAAAAAAAAAAAAAAATCAGAAAAAAAGCTCAGACTTGACCTTAACCCCCTTAAACTAATATAGAGGACAGGCAACTTGGTCCTCATACAGATCCCTTAGCAAGTAGGGTTTGGACAGTGTCAGTCATGGGTTTTATTACCTTAGCTGAACTACCATGTTAGGCCCAGAACAAGAGGAAGCTCTTAGCCCTCATGTGACTGAGGAACTGAGGGACGTTGATATTGGGGGTCCCCACATTAGAGGAGAAGGATAGGTGGGAGAGGGAGTAGAGGGTGGGAGGGTAAGACTGGGAGGGGAGGAGGGAAGGGTCCGGGATGGAAATGTAACTTGAATTAATAAATAAATGTATATTGAAAGAAAAAAGTCGTGGCTGCTTCATAAAGAAGACTCTGCAGCTATTTGACTGAAGAAACTGTAACCAGTTGACTGGTTTAGTAGCAAGGCTGGAGCCAGTGAAGTTGTTTTCTGTTTCTTGCCAATGTTTGTTGTATAAAATACAACAACAGTCTAGCCACCATGTTGCTTCTGGCTAGAGTTCCCAGAACCTGCTGTGGTGGGAAGGAATAGGGAGACATTGATTGATAGGTTAGTTGTCAGCATAACACAAACTAGAATCATCTTGGCAGGGAGAACCTTAGTTGAGGAATTGCCTCCATTAGCTTGGCCTGTGAGCATGTCTGTGGCACATTTTCTTGATGAATGATTGAGATGGGTGGGCCGTGGGCCCAGCTCACTGTGGCTGCTGCCTGTTATGTGCAGGTGGGCCTGGTGGGTATAAGAAAGCAGGCTGAGCAAGCCAGTAAGCATCATTCCTCCATCCTTAAAGCTTTGGTTCCTGTCTTGAGTGGTTGTCCTGGCTTCCCCCAATGATGGACTGTAAACTGAAGCTAACCCTTCCATGACCACAAGCAGTTTTTGGTCTTGGTGTTTATCACAAGAGCAAAGATGAGACCTAGGACAGGGGCTCAGTTACTGTTGGTTGTAGAAGAGCAAGAGATTCTGCTATGTCGTCAAATAATAGAGCAACTGAGGTTAACACTGAGGTATGTATAGTTCAAAATGGTAGAAGAAAGGATTTGCAAACCTTTTCACCACAGAAAGCTAGTAAATAAGCAAAGTATGGTGTCTCGTGCCTGTAATCCAACACTCCAGAGGAGGGGCTAGGAGGACCTGAAGTTCAGAGTTGAGCCTGGCTACATGATTGGTTTGAGGCTGGCATGGGCTAAATGAGACAAGGAAGGAAGAAGGGAAGGAAGGAAGGAAGGAAGGAGGGAGGGAGGGAGGGAGGGAGGGAGGGAGGGAGGGAGGGAAGGAAGGAAGGAAGGAAGGAAGGAGGGAAGGAGGGAAGGAAGGAAGGAAGGAAGGAAAGAAGGAAGGAAGGAAGGAGGGAAGGAAGGAAGGAGGGAAAGAAGGAA
>CAJQZJ010013817.1:2308854-2373389 GCA_907164525.1 Lophiomys imhausi | reverse complement strand
AGCTTTTGTGAGTTGCGTCGTTCTTGCCGGTCGAGAGGGACGCGACACATTTCATTAGCCTGTTTATCGATTGAGTTGTTTGATTCCTTATTATTTAGTTTTATGAATTTATTTGTATATTCTAGATGTTAATCCTATGTCAGATGTGTAACTAACAAAGATTTCCTGCCAGTTATGTAGGGTGTACTTCACCTAATTGTTTCCTTTGTTGAGCAGAAAAAAAAAATTTAATTTCATGTGATCCCATTTGTCAGTTGTTAGCACCATTTCATTAGCAAATGGGGTCCTATTCAGAAAGGCCTTGTCTATATCTTGGAATGTTTCTCCTGCTTTTCCCTCTAATGTTTTCATACTTTCTGGTTTTACTTAAGACTTTTGATCCATTTCAAGTAGATTTTTGTACAGAGTGAGGGATAAAGATTTAGTTTCATTCTTTTGCATGTAGATATCCAGTTTTCTCAGCACCATTTGTTTTTTTTTTTTCAGAAGAAGTTATCTGTTTTCTTTTTTTAATTTATTTTTTATTTCTTCAAGTTACATCTCAATCACAATCCCTTCCCTACTCCCCCCTCCAGTCCCACTCTCCCACCCTCTTCCCTCTCAACTCCCCCATCCTCTTCCTTTTTTTAAAGTTTAAGGCATATCTTCACCCCCCCCAACAGCTCCCCCTTTCAGTCAAACAAATGGTTCTTTCTCTTATAACCATAAATACAATACAAAGCAACAGAAATAAATAGGCCACAATTATGAGAGTTATATGGCTTAGCATACATTCCCAATGTCCAGTCCATATGTATTTGGCACCTGACTTTAACATTCTACTATCTAACCATCTCCATGAGTTTAAGTTCTATATCCAACTCAGCTTCCAACCTAACTTGCATCACAATTTTAAAAACATCTTCTTAGATCCAGAACGCCCTCTTAATTCCTAAACAACTCAAAATTTAACTATGAGACTATATGTAGTCTTCAACCACATCACAGACCTGAGAGGGATACATATATCTGGTTATATAGGAAGTGCAGGGCCATCAGCTTCCAAAACTAAGAAATGACATACCAGTGGCTGCCTGGACAGTTCCCATTCTCTCTCCATACATTACAGCATCAATCTTTAGCCATTTGGCCCGTTTCTCTGACAGACATTAATTGCAAAGCAAGTTATCTGTTTTCTAATGTATATTTTTGATGTCTTTGTCAACATTTCAGGTGGTTATAGCTGCTCGGGTTCATATGTATATCTATGCTGTTATAACCTTAGATTTTTAGGTATGCATTTTCTCATATGCCCAGTCTGTCTGACTTTGGATAGTAGTTTTTGCTTTTGTGCTAGCAGACAAGTGATAGTAGAGGCAGAGCAAAACAAACCATGATAGTCTTTCAGTCTTATTTACTATATTTAGTATATTGCATTCACTTCATACATTGCTTTTTGTAATCTATCCTAGGCCAGGAACTATGTTAAGTGCTGGCATACTATACCAATAAGGCCTTATTCTCACTGAATTTGGTTCCAACAGGTGAGGAAAAAAAGCTCATCTGCTGATGAGTAGGATGAATAGGAAAACATATACAATATCCAAGCTCAATCTACAAGAAATTAGAAAAGGTTTCTTCTAGAAGTGGATTGTGTAATAACATCCTAGAAGTAGAATGTACAGTAATTGTTTAAGACAGTGGTTTTCATTCATATTTGGCCCCTGACTTTAACCTTCTACCTTCTAACCATCTCCATGAGTTTAAAGTTCTATAACTGACTTAGTTTTCATACTAACTTGCATCACTATTATAACCATCTTCTTAGATCTAGAACGCCCTCTTGATTCCTAAACAACTCAAAATTTAGCTATGAGACTCAAGCTGTCTATTCTTCAACCACCTCAGAGAGCTGAGAAGGATAAATATATCTGATTGTATAGGAAGTGCAGGGCCTGCAGTTTCCAATACTAAGAAATGACAAACCAGTGACTACCTGGACAGTTCCCATTTTCTCTCCATACATTTCAGCATCAGTCTTCAGCCTTTTGGTCCTGTTTCTCTGACAGTCATTTATTGTAGAGCAGGGATTGTGAAGGACTAACTTACCCTGTCTTGGCAGAGCTAGGCTTTCGACTTCCCTGCTACCAAGTTTTGTCCTTTTTGGACAGCAGTCTGTCTGCTGTTGAAGCAAGGAGTTTTTACATGCCAAGAGATAGGCTTGCCACTAATTCAACCATCTCACACTGGAGATTCTTTGATGCTTTTCTTCTACTTGGAGTAGAATAGGGGGTGCTGTCAGGAGCTGATATGTCACTATATAAAAAAAAAATTCTTAATTTAAGACCACATCTTTGAATGCCATATTCTGCAGATCTCTTGGGGTTTTTGAAGGTGCCCTATCTATTGGGAAGGTATACTGGGCCATTTAACTCTCATAAATGTGGCATATTTAATTCTGCTGTTTTGTATAGAATTTACTGTTATAAGAGAAAGAACCATTTGTTGGAATGAAAAGAGAAGCTGTTGGGGGGGGGAAGAGGGTGGAAGGGTGGGACAGGAAGGGGGAATAGGGAAGGGTTTGCGACTGAGATGTAACTTGAAAAAAAAAATAAAGTACTTATAAAAAAAAAAGACAGTGGTTCTCAACCTTCCTAAGTCTGTGACCCTTTAATACAGTTTTTCATGTTGTACCAACCCTCCCAATCATAAAATTATTTTTATTACTACCCCATAACTGTAACTTTGTTACTGTTATTAATCATAATATAAATATCTGATCTGCAGGATGGCTGATATGTGACCCTGTGAAAGGGTCATTTGACTCCCCAAAGAGGTTGTGACCCACTGGTCTAAGAGATCGAGAACCGCTGGTCTAAAAGAAGAATAAAACCTCAAAGTGTTAGAAGCCTTCTCATGTCCTTCTACTCTTGGCTAAGAAAACTATCTTCATTCAACCTTGTATTTTTACTGAGTGATCTTTAAAAACAGTATATATGGGTAGAGAGAAAACAAGAAAACTAAAATCTTGAGTGATAGAGATATGAACAGGACCTGGCATGAATTTTAGATAGATGTAACTAACTATATATGGAGAGATGAACTCCCCTAATAACCTTAGAAGTATCATTTTAAATGAATGTTCTTAATGGAACATATTCTAATGGAAATAGATCTGCAAAAAAATCTTTGTAAATTGTATTCATTAGTGCTAATTGTTAGTTGTAATGTCATTATGCTAAAACAATTTTATATATATACATATATATTTCAGTTATGCAAAAAATATATTAACATTACTAAGGAACTAAATTTTTAGTGTTTGAAGGCATATATTAAAAAAATTAAAAATCTTTTAGTCTTAAATTCAGATAGATAATATTCTAAATTTATGATATCTTTCTATTCCCAGCACTTATTTGTAGAGGGATTTTAATCCAGCAACATGGCTACTCTGCCTGGAACACAGACAAGCCCTTAGCACACACCTTTAATCCCTCTGGCTGAAATAGAGTCGTGCCTTTGGTACACACCAAACAATGTTTATTCCCAAACAATGAAGGTAAAGTTAGTTTGTAGAAGGAAGCACCCATGTTTGAAAGTGAGGTCTAATTGAAATGCAGACAAGTGACAAATTAGAGAAAGATTTGACCAAATAGGATATGCCCAACTCTCATGAGAAGCAAGGAAAAAGAGGCCACAAGAGCAGCACAGGGGTTGAGGAGGGAGGAAGGCAGGGAGGGAGGGAAGGAGGGAAGGAGAGGGGGGGGAGAGAGGGGGGGAATTTTACTGCGGGACTTTTACAGAGACAGGTTGAAGAAAGAACAAGCTAGACACAGGTGAAGACAGAACAAGCCAGAGAATGAGAAGGAGCCAAACAATTCGAACCGATTGCTAGAGTTAGTTTGAGGCCAAGGAGAGCAATTCATCCAGAGGCTGAGAGAGAAGCCGGATTGAATCAGTCAGCTTGGACGAGAAGCCAAAACAGCTGAGTTGAACCACCCAACTAGAGTTCAGAAAGAGCTGGAAAGGGTAAGCTTACTCAGCAGTAAGTCTCCAAGGCTAAAAACATTCTAGGCCTGCATTATAAGGAGGCTGGAAGCTTCCAGGACTAGGCCTAGGTTAGTAGACAGAGACAGTAAGCCTCCAAGATGACAACTGCAGCAGGTGCATATAAATTACCCTTACTCTTATTTCTTAGCTTGATCAAATGAAAGAAAGCAAAAACTACCCAGTGCTGTGAACATCTCTAAGGCCATGTTTGTCGACCTCTTCTTGGAAGACAGGCTGATCTGTAGCTGGACTAGGAAAGGAACATGATGACCCTGAAAACATCTAGTTATAGTAAAAACAAACCCCAATGCTGTTCTGTCAAAAAGCGAAGACCTAAGTTAGAGGCATCTCAATGGCCAAAGAGTAACGTGAGTATCAAAATAATAACACTGAGGGAACATACAGAATATTTTTAAAAGTATTAATTCATCACAATAGACAAAAAAAAGGAGGAAAAAAAACTAGAGTCAAACAGTAACAAAAGCAAAATAATTAAAATACTCACTGATCTCCTAACTCATTACTCTGAAAATTGGCTGTTAAAGGTAACTAAGTGGCCTTTTAGACTATTTTTTTCCCGGTCGCTGTATTTCAGAACAATAAAACAGCCCATCTGTAATGAGACAAAGTCGTGTTCAATAGAAGAATTCCACATAGTGAATGAAAAGATAGATTAAAAACATTACTTTACATTTCTACTGAAGTAATCTAGCACTGAATAAGGGTTAATAAACTAGACATGGTGACAAATGTTTACACGCAGTCCCAAAACTCAGATTTGGGAGGTAAAGGCAGGAAGATCACAAGTTTGAGTTCATTCTGGGGTATGTAGTGAATTCCAAACCACCTTGGGCTACATAGCAAGATCCTGTAAGGAGATGAGAGAGGGGAGAGGATGAGGAAAAGGGAGAAAAAAGAGGGAGGATAGTGGACAATATATTACACAAGCCATTGCCTATCATCATTAGAAAACACTGACCAACCTAAGCATCGTGGAAAATAGGACCAGTAAGTGAGACGCACTCCCAATGTGTGCAGCCAACATAGCAAAGCAATACTAGAAAATATTCTAAGGATGCTGAATCTACAGAAAACGATTCTAGCCCAGGCAACTAACTTCCTGTTTACTAACAAGATGGAGAAGGGGGGGATGGATTGTGGGAAAGATAAAGTGAGTCAACAAGCAAGTGGAAACATCTAAAACGTGCATTATTGGACAAGACAAGCGACCTGGCTCCAAAAAAGTAGCATTGGGGAAAATGGAGGGAAGGACTGTCACGGTTTAAAAGAGACTTAAGACGTACAACCGACTGTGCGTGTGCAATTATTTGGAGCTGGAACCAGGCAAATTGTCTGCAACACAGTTCAAAAAGGATGGAGTTTAAATACCAAGACATCAAACAGGCCCGGCGCGGCTCAGTGGTAGAGCATTTGCTTGGCAAACACAAAGGTCTGTGTTCATCCCTAGCACCAGAATAAGGTCCTTAATGACTTGATCAGTTATAACTGTGGTATTGTGGTTATGAAACTAAAAGAGCCTCTTACCTGTTTGTGAGGTCTTTGCCACAGCCTCCTGAACTCCGCTTGCCTCCAGGAGCCTCCCTTCTCCCGGCGTCATTCATCTCTGCAGTTTTCACTGTCTTCTTGGACTGGCCTGTGACCACAGCAAAATTCAATATGAAATAGCTGGGAAACTATAAGAATAAGTTTAATGTACTTTCCATTCTAGCTTTTTTGAGCTTGAACTTTTTTTCTGAAGTCAATGTGCAAGAACAAGTATCAAGCATAGCTAGAAAATTCTGAAAAATTAAAAGTAACAGACTTCTTATATGATAGAAAAACATACTATGAAACTACAATAAAAATGAAGTTATTTTGCTTTCCAAAATTGTTGAACTGATCATCAAAACAGAAGAAAAAGACAAGCAATAGATGCCAACTAAGAATTTAAGAGCTGTTGATATTTTTCTTTTTTTTTTTTTGGTTTTTCGAGACAGGGTTTCTCTGAATATCTCTGGCTGTCCTGGACTCGCTTTGTAGACCAGGCTGGCCTTGAACTCACAAAGATCCGTCTGCCTCTGCCTCCCAAGTGCTGGGATTAAAGGCGTGCGCCACCACCGCCCGGCTGATATTTTTCAATTAGTAAAGCCCTCATCAAGTGCATGAGAAGTCATAGGTCCATTCCCCAGCATAACATTATATTACATATATTTATGTAAAGCAAATTTCATAATATAGTAAAAGCATAATAAACCAATCAATGTTGAGTTCTGACTCAGGCAAAAGCATATAGTTGGATAAGGAAGGCATTTCCAGTTCCATGACACCTGTGCTGAAGGCAAGCAAGTGTGTATGCCACTTCTATCTGTGTGTGTACTGTTCTGAATTAGCAAACCAAGACTGCACATGTCTGTGTTAGGTGGAGTCCTCAGTCCTGGATTCTGGTTTTTATTTGTAATGTTTTCGAGGCAGGATATTTCTTCCGTTTTTTAAGGTCAGGTTCAAAGTAGGCCTGTAATGTTGCTTCCCTCCATTGTGTTTTTTCTCAGCACATGCTTGAGGCCCTCTATTGGTATGTAAGTTAAGTTTGGGGGTGAAAGAAGGTTAGAAGTATCTTTATCTGGGGCTGGAGAGATGGCTCAGCCAGTTAAAAGGCTAGGCTCACAACTGAAAGTATAAGAAGTTTCTTTATCTGGCAGTGCAGCATTTATTCTCGTGTCATCATGTATACTATGAACTGAATTTCCCAGAAAAAAAAAAACCTGACACATTTCTATGTTTAAGATTCCACATGGTTGAATGATGGTTACAACTTGATGATTGTGCAGAGCTGGGATGTTGCTGATACAGAGTGAAACTACCTTAGACTAATTTTAGTTGCCTTAACATTCATTGCCCACCTCTATGCCTGACTTTATATCCTTTTAATTATCATATAAAAGTGTTTGGAAAGCATTGGTTTAACAGAGTAGTAGCTCCCACCCACCCCAAAGCCAGGAGTTTTATCAAGCATATCTGAGAACCATAAGAGAGATTTCCTCACTTTGCTGTAATCTACCTACCTGACGTTTTCACCTATGTATTTGAAAAATGCCTTGATTCATGAGTTTCTTTTCCCCTGTAGCTTTTTAAAGAGCTTCATGAAACTATTTCCGAATTGAAGTATGTCATTCAGTGCATCCTGAATCGCATGTTCCTGGGCCAAGGTCTATCTAGCACAAGAATAAACCATCTCTTACTCTTTTGAGTGACAAGTATTTTGCATTGACAGTACTTTACATGTGAACAAGCAGAGTGTGCTGTAAGGAATCAGGAGCTAGACAGATCCTTGATGGATGGACAGACAGGAAAGGGCCACAAATAAATAATAAAGCAATGTCGGCTTCTTCCTCACCACTTTTACCTGTGACAAAGGCACGGCGAGCTTTTTCTCCTGCCAACAGCTCCCCTTCCATACCTTCCAGCTGACTGGCTGAAGCTGGTCCTGAAACTGTTTGCCTGTAATGAGCATGTAATTAGGCAGGCAGGAAAACAAAGTAAACTCCATTTTGAGAAAGTACATTTCAAATATTGTGAGACAAGTTGAGTGTCTGTGAGCGTGAGGTGATTAACAGACCACCCAAGTGTCCACCACCTCACGCCAGAGGTGTGATATCCACATGTGGGTGTCCACCCAAGGGGAGATAACCAGATGTGATTGGCTATCTGACTTCGCGGTCAAGCACTCTCCGTGGTCAATACTAATCTAGCCTCTTGACCAACGATCCCCAGCTACATCGGCACTGTTCCTGTCATCGGTTCCTGGACTGGTTGATGGACAATATCAGGTCGAATAGCTCCCGAGCATGAAGACTGCGTTACTGAAATGCAGGCTGCTCACTAATTGTTATTGAGATACTTGTTCAGGCTATGCAAGTTGTGTCATTATACATTGAAACTTAGGACTTAGATGGAATATTATTTACTAATAGTTCTTATAGTGTTAGCCCTTAGTATAATCTATTGTGTGTTCATTATATTGTAGGGCATTTGTAAACGTTTCACTTCTCAGATCCTTTATGGAACTAGAGAAGTACCATAAACGATCCAGAACCACAGATCCAGAATGTGGTGTTTTCTTCAAGACTTGGTCTTTTTAAAAAGCTGGCATTTTAAAAAATGGAAAATGCATAAGGAATTGCTATGGTTTGATAAATGAAAACAAACAAACAAGCAGCAAAACAAGAGACCAATAAACAAACAAACCACGCAATCCCGGCCAAACAGTTAATGCTGTAAGTGACCCCTGATGCAAAAACAAAAACAAAAACAACAACACCACCAAAAATACCCTCCACAAATAATGATGTTGAGAATGTTAATAGCAGCAGCAGTAGTAGTATGAAAGATTATTTTCTGAGACTAAGGATCTCTGGATGTCGCTCAGGAAGTTAGATAATTTTAATACATGAATAAGTTTCTCAGAAATCGGTAACACTATTTAGATTATGTTGGGTAGTCTGTTTTTGCGGTGACTATTTCCTTATGTGTGTTGTTTTGCTTGCAATTTAGGGAGAAACACCAAAAATAAAGCGTTCACCTATATATATATATATTTTTTTTATGGGTACCTCAAATACGTCTAGACGTCAAGCACGGGGTTGTAGAGTTTAGTACTGGGGAGTATCAAGGATTGGGGGGTGGGGTGTAGACCCAGGTCTTATTGTTTTTGCCGCTGTTCCTATGACATCACCGCAAAGCGAGGGTTACTGCCCCTCGGAAGCACCCGAAGTCTCGCGATGCTGTGGCTGGAGGAGCGCGTTGCTGTGGGCGGGGTGGCGAGGGCGAGTAACTTCCGGCCAGGGCGCCGTCTGGGTGGCGCGGCCGAGTCCCCGTGGGCCTCGCCGCTTCGTGCTCCCACTGCTTCCTTCCCCCCGCCTCGTGCGGGGGGTCGGGCGGCCGCCGGACGCCACTCAGACCTTGCCCGCGCCTGCGGGCTCCGCGCCGTGGCTTTGCGCGCGGGGGCCCGGGGCCTAAGGGACCGCGGCCTACCGGGGCCTCGCCGCCCGGCCCCATGAGGCACAGCCTGACCGAGCTGCTGGCAGCCTCAGGCCACGACCTCCGGAGCCGCCGCGACGGCCAGGAGCCGCCCGGCACGCGCGCGACGTCGCGGGACCCGACTGGGGCAGCCGCGGGGGCGGAGACGCCGGGCCCCGGCTCGCCTAACGGCGGGCAGCCTCACGGCGACAGGGGCGAGCCGGAGGCCCGGAGGGGGAGCCGCGGTCGCGTGGCCGTGCGCGCGCCCGCGCCCCCGCCAGTGAAAATGGAGGAGGAGGAAGAGGAGGAGGAGGAGGACGCGATCGCCATGGCCCCCAAAGAAGAGCCGGAGGATATGGACTTTCTCTCTGGGCTGGAGCTGGCCGATCTGCTGGACCCTCGGCAGCCGGACTGGCACCTGGAGCCCGGGCTCGGCTCGCCTGGGCCCCTGTCCTCGTCCGGCGGAGGCTCGGAGAGCGGCGGCCTGTTGAGGGGCGGCGGCGGCGACGACGACGACGAGAGCGCGGCTGCCGAGATGCAGCGCTTCTCCGACTTGCTGCAGAGGCTGTTAAACGGCATCGGGGGCTGCAGCAGCGCCAGTGCCCGCGGCGGCGGGGAGAAGAGGCGGAGAAGGTCCCCGGCCGGGGGCGGCGGCGCCAACGACAACGGCAGCACCAACCAGGCGGCGACCAAGAGTCCCCGGAAGGCGGCGGCCGCCGCTGCCCGTCTTAATCGGCTCAAGAAGAAGGAGTACGTGATGGGGCTGGAGAGCCGAGTCCGGGGGCTGGCAGCCGAGAACCAGGAACTGCGGGCCGAGAATCGGGAGCTGGGCAGACGCGTGCGGGCACTGCAGGAGGAGAGTCGCTACCTACGGGCCGTCCTGGCCAACGAGACCGGACTGGCTCGCCTGCTGAGCCGGCTGAGCGGCGCGGGACCGCGGCTGAGCACCTCGCTCTTCCGAGACTCGCCCGCCGGCGACCATGACTACGCCCTGCCCGTGGGGAAGCAGCCGCCCGAGCTGCTGGAAGAGGACGACGCCGCCGCGGGAGGAGTGTGCCTCCACGTGGACAAGGATAAGGTGTCGGTGGAGTTCTGCTCGGCGTGCGCTCGGAAGGCGTCGTCCTCTCTTAAAATGTAGGGTCAAGTAATCTGCTCTTTATCCGCGTTTACCCCTTTCTGCTCCCTTCCTCCATGTAAAACACCTTAGTGGGACATCTTCACCGGACACATTTCAGAGGCGGAAAAAAAAAAGTAATACTAAATCTTTTAAGTGTTTAGCTAAAAGCATGAATGTGACACTGTAGCCAACTCCCAATGATAACCTGTGACTATTAAATCTCTCTGACAGTTTCTTTTTTAGGTGATTTCCTTCCTGCCAGGCTCCGTTGTAGGGGTTACAGAACAGTCGTTCCCGCCTCACAACCTGGTAAGGACCCATCTCTTCACGTAACGCTCATGCTCTGCTGCTTAGTCTACTTTAACGGGCAACATCTCGATTTGTGTGTGTGTGATATTTTTTGTTTGTTTTTTTGTTTTTGAAAGGTGGGAGGGGAATCTTACTTTGGGCCCTGTCCACCCTGGAAACAGACTTGTGCTGGTCATTAATGTACTTAAGTTGCTTCTGGTTGAAATAGCTGTTAAATGTGTCCCCTTGTTCAGAGTTGCGTGTACCTAGCTCTTCTGTCCCCAGTGTGGACATGGCCTTGGATGACATCGGTTCCAACTGTACAGTGAAACCTGCTAATAGAGATACAGTTTGGAGACAGTGAAACAGGTGAAGTTGAATGGAAGTTCCGAGTTGTACAAAGTGCAAATTGGAATTCCAATTGTAGAGCAACTTTTCAGAGGTTGACGAGTATTTGAGGCATGCACGAACGTGGTATTTTTCCGGAGATGACAAATCTCTTAAAATACTTAAGAATGCCTTATAGTTTTCAGTAGAAAATACAGAAATACAGTTACTTAAGATCTTAATATTTCACCACTTGAGAAGTTGGAAATAAACATACCCATCATATTTCTGTGTTTTAATTAGTGGATGATAAATGTTTCTTTGAGGACCAGCACAGTAATTACCTATCAATGAGTATGAAGAAATTGTTGAATTTATTTTTGTTGTATTAAAATTTAGGCTAAATTTGTATGTGATTATTAGATACTGAAGGCTGTGAAATGTGAATGAAAACATGTAAAGTGAGGCTTCACAAAGAATCTCTTCTCCATATTTCCAAAACTTTTGTCCTATTTAAAAATATTTTTAAAAATTAAATAGTTCTGGCCTCTTATTGATAGGATTCATGATTTTTTTCTGAAGATGGAAAATACTTCTTTCCTTGAAATACTGTTCATTTTTCACTTGTCTAAATCTGTTATGATGCTCTGAAATGCAAGAGCATTATTAAATTCTTTGTGAAACATCACTGTTTGATAAAGGATATCCGTATTTAGCATCCTTGTTTTTCTTTGTGCTAAAGTGGATACAGCTGTTGGGGCAGAAGAGACGGGACCAGCTGCTGGCCACATTTCCTGCTTTATTTTAAAAGGTAGTATAAGAAATAAGGAAACAGAGGTAATGTCAGGGCTTCTGCTGTCTTTTATTTTTAAAATATTCATAATTAAGTATTTTCCAGCAGTCCAAAGATGTAAGTTATCTTACACGTAAGATGTTTTATTTTGTTATTTGATTATGGAAATGGAATCTTGTTCTTGCACAACTAACTGTAAATGTTTTGTTGCTAGATAATATGATTTGAGACCTAAAGTCTCTGGTTTTCAGTATATCACATTTTGTAAAATTACCTACTGCACTTGAGCATGAATGGATAGTAGCCAAACTCACAACTTGGAGTGATGGACCTGCTTCTACAAGGGCAGGAACAAGCCCCCACAATGCAGCTGCATGGATTTTAGTGCCTACTGAATTATATATATACATATATATATATAAACCAAAAGTAGTTGGAAATTATTTGAACTGACTAATTTGTGCTCTTTCTGAAGTATGTAAATGTAGCTTTTGAAACAGAAGCCTTGAATTGAAATTTAATACTTGAACATTTTTGTATATATTTCTTTGTATATAATCTTGTGCAGTACCGATGACAAAAAATGGTGTCATAATAAAATCAGGTTTGCTGATCTTTCAGTTATGGGCTCAAAGAATTTATTCATCTCTAACATGACATTGGAAAGTAATGGATGAAAATAGGAAAAATGATTGTTGTTAATATAGACTATGTTCTTAGTCAAAAGGTTCTGGAAGCAGTGTTTGTTTTCCTAAAAATTATACCATTTCTGTGGAATATTTTCTTAACATCAGTGCTTTTCCTGCATTTAAAGTGTGGGCTTGGGGAGATTCAGTTTCTGAAGTGGGGTGTTTTGAAATTCCAAGTACAGATTTTAGAATGTCATTTTATAAATGGCACTTTGGAGAATTAAGAGCTCTTGACAGTGGCAAGATTAGAGTGTCCTACTTTCAAAGCTGCTTGCTTAGGTTCCTTGTGTTTTATTAACTGTCTTTTCTGTTTCCATTTCATTGTTTCTTTTCTAGTTTTGGTGACACTGATTTTTGTCTTTTTTTTTGCATCAACTCATGGTCTTGTTTTTACATGGTAACTGCATGTATTTAGGACCTATCAGGGGCTTTAAATAAATTTGGTCATATTTATGTGTAAGCACATTTTACTGTAAATGTTTGGGTTTCTCAATTTAAAACAGTTGTTTATTTCAGTGTGTAGTAAACAGTATTTTAAAGTGTCCTGTTCACTACTTGTTAATTAAAAACGTTATGATTAATATAAGGCTGTTGTCTTACTATTTTAAGAAAATTATGTTGTGAATAATTAGTACATTGATAGTGAATTCTCGAATACAAAATAGATTGCTTTGAAATTTTCAGGTTTGAGTGTATTTACTGTGATGGTTGAAAACAGTTTAGTATTTGGAACTATTTTAGGTTTTAATTGTGGTTTGTACATGTGTAGTAAAAATGATAGAAAACCTAAAAATGTAGCTTTTAAATACCTATCTTCCTATAGTAATTAATATTCATACATTAACTGACTAACACATTGGCATAGTATTTCTATAATAGTTAAGTTTTTGTCTTTTTTTTAAACCAGACTTAACTAAAAAGTACTATTGTTAAAAAATGTAGTCACACCTCTGATATCCAACAAAGTATTCAAAATATTTAAAAAATCTGTGCATTTCATACTCGCTAAATTAATCTCTTTCTCTTCTCTTTAAACAGCTTAGCAGTATCTGCAAAAACGAATCTTTTCCTACAACCTGTTAACTGACTGGACTGATGGTAACAGTAATTGTGGGAGCCATGTCGGTCAAAAATTTGGCATCTGCTGAAAAAACATGAATGCCATTTCCAAGGTCCCAAATTACTTCTATACTGATTACACTTTCCAGAAATGGAGATATGAAAAGATTCTCTGGAATGCTTGAAAGACTTAATAGAAATCCATGAGACTAAGTTAATTTTGGATCAGAATTATACTTATTTTTCCTTTCATGGCAGTAACACTAAAATTATTGCATATTTTTTAAAAAGTGTAACGATTGGAGAAGAGAATTAGAGTGTTTCATCAAGAAACATTAGATTTTTACACAATCAAGGACATTCTGTGGAATTAGATTTAGTGGGTTAGCCATGACATAAATAGGCCAGCTGTGATCACAAACTTACCAAGTTTCTATTTCTAGAATGTAAAGAGCAGCTTTGGAAGACAGATAACCTTGCTGAGTAGAATCAAGTCCTTAACTTAAAGTGTTTTTAAATAGATGCATTGATTGTATACTTTGAAAAAGTGATTCTAATGTCTGGGTGGTATTGCAGTTTAGGGTAACATGAGCATGTGCTCAATCCCAGGGTTTGGCATCCTGGAAGTTCTGATCACTTGATCTTGTTGAATATGTTCAGGTTTCTGGTGAATGATGCAGTTTCTACTGTTCTCTGTTAAAATTTCTGTAGTGTTCTGTAAGGACCTTGATATTCTCTGAATGATGATGGGTTATTTCACATTACAAGTAAAGTACTCAGAACCCAATCATGTTTCATTATTGTTGGAATATGCTAATACATTTTTCGTCTGGTCTAGATTGAGTCATTTTTTGGCTCACTTGGAAATAAGCAGTAGAAGAGGGAGAGAAGTAACTCTATGATACTCAAAATTCATTCAGGTTGCTCCTTTTCTTGTTTTCATTTATACGTTCAATGCCCATAAAGCCAAAAAGTAAAGGGAATTCCCATAGGCTTATATTTAAAGTGGTGGATGCTCCCATAATGCAGCTGATGCATAGCCAAAGGTGTACCTGCTGATACTTTGACCTTGAATACGACTGACAGAACACGGTGTGGATAATTCACTAATGATGTCTATCTTAATACTATGTAATTATCTGTTGATGTATTTCGAAGGTAGAGATTAAGAGCTCACAGATGTAGTCAGTTTTTTAAAACTAAATAAATGGTTCTTCAAAGTTGAATGGGTAATACATGTGTTTTCCCCTCTTTGTTGATTTTAAGTTTTGAGACCCACCTTTATATTTTTATTGTGTTCCTGAGTCAGTTCTTCCCTACTCCATCAACTTATTTACTTAGGAATTAAAAAGGCCACTACAGAATTTTTCATATATTTGAATTTAAATAACATTATATGTAGGCTCAGTATTTAACCAGGTACGCTTACTGTTTTACAATATAATATTGTTTGACTTAAGTTTACTATCTGAAAATGCTTTGTAAGAACTAATTTATAGATCTAGTCACTAGTTATGTGTAGAATATTGTGTAGTTCTGTCAATGTAACAATTTGAATTTTACTGTAGCCCAAAAGTGTTTCCAAATTTTGTATAATCCTTCTAGGTCAAATTCCTAGACCTTTCTACTGTAGTAGAGTTTGGATTCTAATAATTTGTGTGCACACACACACATATATCTTAGATATAACCAAATGACTGTGCTTTAAAACCATGTAGTCAGAGTAGACTTTAAAACTCTAAATATTTTTAATTGTCTATTTTAAAAAGAAATTTTAACCGTTTTCCTTGTCTATTTTAAAAAGAAATTTTAACCGTTTTCCTTATTGAGGCGTTGTTCTTGGGTCTGAGCTAGAGGGCCAAGTTTCCTCAGGTTTTGATGTTATAGTTCTTGTTATGTACCTGCCATCTGGAAAGTTTTTTTTTTTTTTTTTTTTTGGTAGACTTGTATTTATTGTAACATTTATTGCTTAGTTGCCCATTTCTGCTAGTTAAAAAGAGGATTTGACTATGTAGCAGAGGGAAGAGGTTTAGGATAGATTTCTTTTGTGATAGAAATGATTAAACACATTTGTAGCTAGCATGTTAGGAGTAGAAGTCCTTAGACTGTTTTAAGCATAGTAAACAGTATGGAATTGTCAAAAAGCTGGGTTATATTACTGGATTTTTTAGTTATTAAGTTGATTATATTTCATATGTATACCTAAGGAATCTAATTTAGTAATTATATTTAATAAGTTCGGTTTTTACTTTGATCAGTTGAATTATACATTAAGTAACAGTGAGAATGTAGATGGAAAGCCTTTACTTTTGCTATTATTCCTTGTGAAATAGTCATGTACAAAACATTTTCTTATTGCAGTTCCCAAAGTAAAGCATATTAAATCTTGGGAACTCTAGAAAGGAAGCAAAAGAAATCACATAATCCAGGAGAAGAGACAGTAAACATTTTTTCCTTCCCTCATAATTATTATACGCTAAAAAAAAATTGAACAGAGAATACATTCCATGTGCTATTTGAAAGAACAAATCATCGTGGCATTCCAAAAACTGCTAAATTTCATTTAAAATTTTATAGCAGCCTTGTTCCATTGTTGATGGAGACAAGGGTCTAGCAGTGGACAAGAAACCACTAGGTAGATCAAGCTCAACTCAAACTTGGGAAAATGGCCCTGGCTTTTTCTTCCCAGTTGCTAGGCATGCAAAAGCCTATTTCACATGTAAAGAAGCCTCTTCTAAATCAACAAGTCACTGTATTTAGAAGGAATAATTAAGATGCACTTATGAATGAAACCATACTTAAGTTTTATTAGTGTGGTTTTAGACTTTGGTATATACTCTTCTGTGATGATTAGTTTGCTCCATGGAGAATTGATCTAATGTGCATTGAGACTTTATATCCACATTTCATGATCTTAGAAGCTATGTATAGCTACTGGATAATATTAACAATGCAGGTACTTGTGATCACAGAAATTGTTGGAAAGTGTTCATTCAGAGTCCACAAAAGGAGTAGCTTAAACAAGAAGGGTACGAAATACTTGGGAAGAATACAGTAGATCACTCTTGAAGCATAAATGATGTAAGGAAATGACTACTCCACAAACATACTTCAGAAAGCAAAATTAATAGAAAGGGTAGGCTGGTGTTATGCTAGGGAAATTGAGTTGGAGGTTAACTTTCTTATGACCATACAGGGGTTGGGGAGCTCAAAGGAACTACAACTTAATAGGTAGAAGCTTCAAAAACATGACTTTCTAAGTCCTAGTCCTATAGCTTACAAGAATATAGTCTGGGATTAATCCTTTATAAGGAAGATGAGTGATACTCATGGAAACACCTTGAAGAGAGAAAAATATTTTTCCTTCCTGTTTGGCTTTGTGAGGATTGTGTTGGTAATTGCTATGAGGTTATTTTTCTTCGTGTGCTTTAGACCAAACTAAATGCCTTACTGTAAAGGAGTGGTATTAACAGTGTATAAGAAATAGCATTGGACAAACTAGAGAAATTATGTTCTTTCAGTTTTTGTTTGTTGAGCTGGGGATTAAGCCTAGGGTCTCATGCATGTAAAAACAGTCAACTGCACTAATTTACATGCTCAGCCTCAAAACATGCCCTTTATATAGTTTTTATTGGGGTTCCACCTTTTATTGTTCTGTTGTCTTTCATTGCAGGTCAGAGTTGTATCTTGTGAAAAACAAGTCTCTATTTTAAAAATTAGAGACATAGATTATTTTCACCATTTTATTTTTGTTGTACATATTTGCTTCAAATCAATTAATTTCTAAGCCAGGTTCAGGTAACTGAAGGGCCTTTATGAGGAGTTTATATTGTCTAGATGCAAGGTATGCTGCAAACACAGTTTGAATTAAAGTAGGAAATAACATCTTTCTAAAGACAGGCTTAGAAACTGTAATCCAGTAATTTAAGATGTTTCTTTTCTGTGGTAGAGGGCTTGACTGATACCTGAAAGAAAGCATATTGATGATCAATAGATGGATCCATGTAAATCTTATTGTAAAAGTACCTAAAAGATAATGGGAGTTTTCCTTTGTTATTGGCATATATTCATTGTTGGTAATGGGCATTTCCCTTTCTTATTGGCATATTCACTGTTAGTAGCAATGGGTTTCATAGACATTTTCATTAATGCCATTCTCTCCTGTGTCTCAATCTTAAAGATTATGCTGGTTTCTTGTGCCTCTTTTCTCTAGATCACTTCTGGAGGTATGCAGAGTAGATTGCTACAAGAATAACTGCAATTGTTTTGGATTGTAAGGGTTACAGGTAGCAGTTTTCTGATAGCATTTTCCTTTAGGACAAGTGTGCAAACTCTTGAATATTTTATGATACAACTGTTATGCTAGACCTACAGCACTCATGCTTGGCTTGTTTTGTAGCAAGCATTTAATACACAAATGAGGGTCAGTAGCCTGAAGTATAAACTATACACAAGAGGCACAGCATGACATCTTAAGACCTGAGAAGGGAAACACTGTGCTTAGTTTAAATGACAAGAATATATTTGCTCATTTTAAGTTCTCAGTTTCTACGTAGTCAGGAAGTGAGTAATAGTTAAAAGTTTTAAGTGAGAAAACAGTCCTACCTGGCAGCAAGGCCCCCATTCACAGGTATAGCCAAAATGGTAGGGTACAGACCACCCAGAACAAAACCAACTAGTGCGCCCCTTGTCACGGCACAGGTTTCACAGTTCAAATTGCCTAGGAAACAAGTTGTGTAAGTTAACTGTCATGATATGTATTTAAGCAATTGTGACTTAAAGAAGGTTCACATTGTACAGTGACAGCAAAATGATTTTGTAAGTCATGCTCGAATATAGAGGATGGAATGTAGCTCGGCATAAATACATGCTTAACATGTATTAAGGCCTTGGATATAAAACACTGATATGTAGGAAAATGATTTTTGATTCTGGATTCTCAGAAATTCGAGTCAGTATTTAACAGAAAATAAAACATAACACTGCCCTCCTTGGCCCCTATGGTGGTATCTTTGTTTTCAATCAGAAGGATCTCTCATACACACAAACCACAGGACACATGACCAAAGTTTCTCTGGGAAATACACATGCACATAGTACTTCAGAGATTAGATTACCGAGTTGTATTCCCACAGCATACTTTCCCTTTAAAGAACTTCCAAACAGGTCTGGAGAAATGGCTCAGTGGTTAAGAGTACCAGCTGCTCTTCAGAGGTGCTGATCTCAATCCCTGGCACCCACATGGCAGCTTACTACTGTCTATAATTGTGGTCCCATGAAGTCCAATACCTTTTTCTAGTGTGCAAATGTACACACAGACAAAACACCTACGTACATACATACATTTTTTTTTTTAAAGATTTAAAAAAACACCCTTGCATACAAGGTGGAAATTAACAAAAAAGGCAGCACTGTGGGAACACTGCTTCAGATCAGGGAAATAGGACTGCTGTGTATATACTCACTGTGTTGGTTGGCAGATCTAATGTGATTCAGTTATTGCATAACACTAGCAAGATTCAGCCTTCCTAAATACTGGATTTTCATCTACAGCTACTTGGTATTAATATTTTAGTTTTAGGTGAAGCAGTGGATAGTATGCACTAAAGCAAACATGGGTGATAATGAAATAAAACATACCTGTACTCAAAGGTAATCTTAAAAAAGCCTCGTAAGACAGGCTTGCTGCTAAAAATGGGATCACAGCCATTGGTAAGCTAGAAGCTATTCGAGCTTGCGTCACATTCAAGGTGCGCCGAAACAGACTGTTTGCTATTAGGCCACTGAAACTAGCATTAAGCCCAATATATGCTGATCCATGTTCAAGTAGATTCCTAGGGTGAGGGAAAAAAAAAATAGCCCGTTTCCACAATTTGTGTAAGTTTTCCAATTCCAGTATGTTAACAAAACTTAACAGCACTCTGGGAAGAATTAGACACATTCTTACAGGATCATAAAACCAAAATCAAATTCTAGCTTTACATTTTTATTCTAAAAAAGCTTTTGAGTTTGGGCAACATAGAAGGATACAGAGGTTCTGGCTACATGCATTTTGTGATTTTTAATAAAGAACTCATGTTTAGAACTCTGCCCTGAACTACATAACAAACTAGTTCTGGCTCTTGAACTCCCATGATACTTGTGTAAGATCATGCTTTCCTGACCTATCAGTTTGCATTCTCCATGCCTGTCATTTCATTCACTGAGAACCTATTATGTAGACGTTTTGCTGAAGGCACAAGAAAAGCTGCATTCTGCCTTGGAAGTTCTCGTAGTTGGCTACATGAGAAGAGATTGACACAGTAGTTTTCAGAACTCAAAAAACGGCTCATGAAATTAGACAACTATTAAACAACTACAGCCTCAATGTGAGAAACATGTTTTTTTTGGTGGGGGTAAAAGAAACAGGGAACTTGAGCAGTTTTACAAATAATTACTGTAAAAGTCATGAAATGGAACTCGCCCCTATTTTAACCATGCTCATAAATTGTGGAGATGAAACCTGAAAAGAACACTTTACTTCCCAATTAAATTGTAATTTGCTGTGGTTTTAAAGCTAAACATTATTGTTTTCCAAGATAAATCTTAGTCTTGCAGCTTCAGTTCATTTCCCAGTGCCCATTGCTAATTTGGTGAAGATCCTACTGTAGTCTGCCCACTTTCTTTCCTTGTTCTGTTGTCATCATCGACTCATATTCTGTCAGTTGTTATGCCTTGCTGTGTAAATGTTCTGTTATTTAGCTCAGGAAACAACTAAACGGGTGTGTCTATGCAGATAAGGGATATAGCTGCTGAGAATTACTAAGTTCTTAACTACTGCTCAGTGTAAGATGGTAAAGGACAACAAGTGGAGTTGCAGTTTCCACACCTGACGATGCAGCAGTCTCCACAGTAATGCTTTACATCTTCCACCTCAGCTGTCTATATGCACCAAGGTTCTTTCCACTGGTACCTCTGGACTATAAATCTTATTACCCATACTGGCTGGAACAGACAGTAAAGTTAGTTGGATCTTTTTTTTTTTCCTCCTCAAATCCTGCTGATGTCCACCTCTTCTGTTTCACTAACACTGTTTCCTCAGCTATGACAGATCCTAGCTCTCTAACTTTTCTTGGGATCCTGTTCCTGCTCTTCCTAGATTAGCTCCTTTCCTCCTTTCAGAGGTAGGTAGAGGCACCTACCTCAAGCCTGACAACCTGAGTTCCATACCTAGGACCCACACGGAAGGGGAGGACAGCCTCCTGAAAGTTGTCCTCTGACTTCAGCACAGTGTACACATTACAAATGTAACCCACTCAGACCTTCTGATGGACAGGGAGGTGGGAGGACAGTCTTTAAAGTGCGCTGTAGCTGCACTACCTTTTAAATATCAGCATGCTTAAAATATTTCTCATCTTAAACATCCGCTTCCCTGTCATTCCATCTAGCAACATACTCCATGGCACTCTTATTAAAGGTAAGCATATAGGACGAAATTGAGAAGACAAAAAATAAAGGAATAACTTTAAAATTCTTTTAAGTTATTTATCAATGGGCCCATAGAGTTTTTTTTAATCACTCTAAAGGCTGAATGGAAAAGTGGATTCATTAATTATAAATGTCCAAAGATGAATTCTAGTTTCAATTTCCACAGTGAGTTAAATGATGCTGAAAATGGTTCTGGGCTTCAGGTTTTTGTTTTTTTTTTCCATCAAAACAAAACCAGCTTAGTTTCTTTTGTCCTGTGTCATAATAGATCTAAGATAATCTGATGAAATTCCTTCTGATAAAGACATTTTAATACTAAGGAAACTTACCTTTCTGATTCTGGAAGTTGCTTAATTTTTCTGGATATTATATTAAATATTAAATCTTTCTCAGTACTTGGTTTATGATTTTCCATCTTGGACCTAAAAAAACACAACTCCCATTTTAAAAATAATTCTATCTAGAAAGTCTTCTGAGATGGCTAATTATGAAAGAATTGTAGGATAACTTCACAATCTGAAAAACCAGTGTGTATATAGTATACAACAAAACATTCCCCCCCCCCCCAATACAGCACAACAGAAACCAGAACAGGAAAAGCAGCACAAAAGGTTTCAAGACACTTCACAATCCTGATTTCCTAAGCAATTTATTGCAGGCAGGAAGCAGAAATGTTGAATTCAGACGTGGTGGTGGCATGCCTGTAGGTACAGCACTTGGGAGGTGGATCCAGCAGATCAGCTTAGGGCTATCCTTGGCTACACAAGTTTGAGACCAGCATGAGCAATATGAAAACTTAACACAGGAAAAAAAAGCCCGAAGAACTTGTGTTTAGTAGGCAAGAGGAGGAAAATGCAACAGAACTTCAAATCGTGAGAAAACAACCAGTAAACCTTGTCAAAATGTTACGTCATGTGAAAAGTTAATGTCACATAGATATGTCATTAGGTACACTCGGATTTTACTTGGAAGTGTTCAGGAGAGCTGTGACATGCTACTGATAGAACTATACATTGTATTTCAAGTGAGTGTAACCACTTTGTAAAAAGAATTTGGGGTCCAGGGTTAGAGAGATGTAGTTAAAAGCACTATTGCAAAGGACAAGATTGTCTCCAGCTCTCATAATGTTCACAACTGTAACTCCAGTTCCAGGCAATCACATGCCCTCTTCTGACTTAATGGGCATTGCAGGTGTGTGCACTAGTCCACACTTGGACACAAGCACATGATTAAAAATAACAGCTGGGGCTGAAGAGATGGCTGAGGAGTTAACTTCATAAGAGCACTTGTTGTTCTACCAGAGGACCCAGGTTTGATACAGCACCCACATAGTAGCTCACAACAGTAATTTCAGGCCCAGGGTGATCTGATGCTCTCCTCTGGCTTTTGCAGGCCCAGCACACATGCACAGACACTTTAGATGGAAAATGGTCTACATGCCAGTAGTTTGCTGATCTCTGTATCAGGGTGAATGTCAGAAGTAGAAGAATGGCAGGTTAGTTTTTGTGTAGATGCAACATTAAAACGAAAACAACTTCCTGGTGACAGAAAAAGCAAAGGCTTGCCACCTGTGGTGACACCTGTAACATTGGGAAGCTGAGGCAAGAGGGTTGTGAGTTTCTGGCCTATACGCCAAGATCCTGTCAAAAAATAAAACAGCACTAGCAACAAAACCAAACAAGAACCTAGATATAGCCTAATACAAACCAGATTATTTAGGGTCACCATTCGTACTTGCCTATTACAACATTGTAACACTGCCTTATCAAATCTTGGGTACCTCTTTTACATATAGAAATGACTTGGAAAATGCTGCGTGCACAAAGTTCCCTAAATCTCGACTTACAATGAGCCTCTTAAAAACAATGTAGATTTAAGAGCATAAAAATAAATCCAGCCAGGTCTTCCCTTCTAGGGTGGAAAGTGAAGAGGTCAGCACAGACAGCTCCCTCTCGGTCGCGGGGACCCCATGGCTCTCCCAACACTGGCATAGCTACTCACCACTCGGGGGGATGACACCTTATGGCCTTATCCCAGCCGCCGGTGCTTGTCCAGGTCCTCCCGCGCAGGAGTTTACCACAAGCTTAGCTCGGGTGACTCGGGCTCCATCTTTGATTGACACGTGACTCTGTCACACCCTTTGTTTCCGGTGGAGGGGCTTCCGGTCCGGAAGACGCTAAAGTGCGGACTCACAGAGAGGGTCAACGGATTCACCGTACAGCCTACGCGAACAGCCATCCGTCGGCGGCTGTCACCCAGTGGCCTCCCTACCTGGGCACGCAGCCTGACTTCCGGCTCCCCCGAGCGTGGCGCGGTCCCGGTGGAAGCTGCTCGGCTCCTGGCTATTGCCCGCTGCTCTGGCGATGAAGTTAGCCCGAGGCTGAGATGCCTTTGCTCCGTCTCCTGTCTCTTAGATCTTCAGCTCTTAGTACCTTGTTGTGCTGTGGGTGACTTCCAGCAGAACGTGAGCAATTCCAGAGCGAACGCTTGTTGTCCTCAGAGTTCCCCGTGTCTTCCAGAACACTGCTTATGTGAAATAGGGTTAGATGAATGTAGTGAAAACGTAACTGTTCAGAAATAAGGGAGCCGGAGGTGATAACGCACACCTTAATCCTAGAATTCTGGAGCCTGAGACAAGGGGATTTCTGTGGATTCCAGGTCTGCCTGTACTACTTATGAATTCCAAACAAATCAGCCAGGGAGATTAGGGTCTCTCTCTAAATCAGCACCACTGGGGACCGTTGTTATGAGCCAAACCTCTGAAGACTTCTGTCTCAGTTCTCATGTGCTCGTTTCTACATCTGTAAAACAGGAAGGGACAAAATTCTCTAACTGGTTATTTTGTAAAGTTGTGAATAGACTATAAAAATGCCTACCAAATTGAGAGCCCTGAAAATTTATCACAGAAAAATGAATAAATCCTTGGAAAACTTCTGACCTGAGAGGCACCAAGTCATTTCTAGTATAAAGCAGAAATTATTCATATCCCTGTGGAACCAAACCTGGGTCCTCTGCAGCAGCAGCAGCTGCTCTTAGCCACTGAGCGTTTTCCAGTCCCTTCTTACGTTGTGGTTGTCTGGTTCTGGGATTAGAGTAGTGCTGACTTATTAAGTGTAATTTAGCAATTGTTCAGTTCTCACCATTTTGGGAGAGTTTGTATCATTTGGACATTATTTGCTGAATGTTGGGTGGAATCACCACGGAAGACTTCTGAGCCTGAAGTTTTCCCAGTTAGGGGGATTGTAACTATAAGTTCAGCATATCTATTAGATATTTAGGTGTACTACATATAGATTTAGACTGAACTTCATAACTTTTCACAGGACAAAATGAAATGTCCATTTGGTCTAAAATTTCAAATTTATTGGATTAAATTGTTCATTAGTATGTTGTTTTTTTTCTTATTTTCTTATGCTTTTAATATCTGTGGACCCTGCAGTGACCTTGTGTCTTCTTGACAGTGGATTTTCAAGTCTTTGGTGCCTGATCAGTCCGGCTAACGGATTGTAATTATTTTGAGCTTCTTGAATAATTGTTTTGTTTGTTGTTTGATCGTTTTTTTTTTTAATGTTGGGTTTTATATTTTCAACTTTGATTTTTCTTCTTTATATTTGTTTCCTGTATAAGTTTTCTCCTTTCCTTTTTCTTTTTTAACTAGTTTCTTAAGGATATGCACAGCTGAGGTCATTGGTTTGAGATCATTTTACTCTTTGGTTTGTGCGTTTAATATCAGAAATTCCCCTCGTAAGTACCACTTTGCTCCTACAGATTTTGAAATTTAATTTAAAATTAAAATTATTTCTTTTTAGTTAAAAAGTCTTGTAGTTTCTCTTAGGTTTTTTTGACCTGTGGGTTATCTAGAAGTTTCTTGGTTTCCTAATCTATTTTAAAATTTCTGATTCAGTTGTATTGTGGTTGGAGAACATATTTGGTAGGATTTGAATCCTTTAAAAATGTTTTGATATTTATAGTGCAGATTCTGGTCCAACTTGGTTTTACATGTGTATATGAAAAGAATACATACTCTTCTGTTGTGTCAAGAGTTCCCGAAAGCAGGCCCGGCGTGGTGGTGCACACCTTTAATCCCAGCACTTGGCAAGCAGATCTCTGTGAGTTCAAGGCCAGCCTGGTCTACAAAGTGAGTACAGGACAGCCAGGGCTCTGTTACACAGAGAAACCCTGTCTCGAAAAATAAAAAACAAAACAAAACAAAAGTTTCCGAAAGCAACAGTTAAGACAAACTGGGTGATTGTGCTCCTTTGGTGTTTCTGTGATTGTACAGGCTGTGTCTGTGTTACCTGTGTGACTTGAGACACTTGTGAAATAGAAATTATTTTCTTCTCTCATCTTCCTGAATGTCTGGGAATACAGGGACATGCCACTATGCCCAGGGGACAGTATTATTTGAGTGTTCGTCATAATTTTTACCAAGTTTTCTATTAAGTAACAAATTATTGAACTCTCTAAGTATTATAGGAAAATTTCCTTTTCAGTTCTTCATACATTTTCAAATTCTATTATTATATGAATAAAGGACCAATGATCCTTGTATCATTGTTAAATAGATTCCTTATCCTTTGATAATACTCTTTGTTATAAAACCTGCTTTAATATTAACACATGTACTCCAAAAACTTGATTCACTTCAGTACAAGAGAGGCCCGTGCTTGTGTGTGCACACGCATGTGTTTACCACTCTAGAGGTGGTGGGACCTGGGAGAATGGAGCTGATAATTAAGGCAGACTAAAGTCTCATGCAATAGCCAACTTTATTCTGAGCATCAGACAATTTATACTCTTAGGGTTAAGAGGAATCACATGAATAAAGTGTACCCTAACAAGGGCAAGCTGAATGTGGAGGACATGTTTTTCCATAGAGGCATATAAATAAATAACACTAACCAGTTGCAATGAATTTGTTGTAATGTTGTAATGAAATAAACTTACTCCTATCCCCTATACCTGGGAGAGGGAAGAAAGCATAATCCAAGAACAATTCCATAATTTTGAAGAAACTGGGGTCATAAAACTCTTGTCATGATTTCTTGGAGTCTTCTCACAATCATTCAGAAATTTCATACTACTTCATTTTTGTACTGTGTTCGGACACTCATGTATGGGTGTGTACACATTTTTGTGCATGTAGATAACAGATATCAGCATTGGGTGTCTTCCTTTATTACTCTCTGATTATTGTTTGAAATAGAGTCTCAATGGAAGCTGAGTCCACCAATCAGCAAGAAAGCTGTCTGCAACCCCAGGATCCTTCTGTTTGCCAGTGCCCACCTTACCTAATGTTTTACATGGGTGATAGTGATCCAAACCCAGGTTCTCAGGATACATAAGCTATCATTTTTTTCTTTCAATAAGTCATTTAAAATTTATTGAAATCTTTAAAAAATAGGAAAATGGACATTTAGCCTTCTGTTTGTTAGCTCCAGGACTCTTTGTTCATTTTCTAAATCTAGAGCCCAAAATAATTCATTTCACATTTCTAGGATGCAGATCTACTGGGGATGAATTTGTTCATGTTTTATGAGTCCAAGGAATCTTTATTTAGCCTATCTAGTTAAGTATTGGTTTGTAGAAAAGCTACTGATTTTTGTGTATTGATTTTACATCCTCCAACCTTACTAAACTTATTAGTATGAGTAGTTTTTGAGTGGACCTAGGTATTCTGGGCTCACAATTGTATCACCTACAAACCAGGACACATTATTTTTCTCTTTTCCTGTTTGGATGCTCTTTATTTTTCTTGATTGATTTCTCTGACTAGTGCTTTATTGGGACTATGTTGTGTAAAAGTGGCAATGTGGGTATTTTTGTAGGAAAAGCATCACCTTTGCCTCTATGAGAATGAGGTTAATTATAGGTTTTCCATATATGGCATTTATTATGTTGAGATGTATTTCTTCTATATTTAATTTGCTCAGTTTTTATCATGAAGGGATATTGAATTGTTTCAAATGGTTTTTCTGTAACTATTGAAGCAATACTATATAGTTTCAATATACCTGTATACATACATATATATATCTAATTTATATACCTAAATTAGGTATATAATTAATAATAATATCAGTGATTTACCTCCTCGAATTAGGCCACACCTCCTAAATATATAATATACCTAAATTAAGTTAGTGGGATGTATTTCACTTATTGATTTGTATATTTTGAACCATTTTTGCATTCTCAGAACAAATTCCACTAGATGATGTATCATCTTTTTGATATATTGTTGGTTTGCTATGTATGTTGATCTTTAAATAAAAAATTATTTTACATTTATGTATTTAATGTTTGTCTGTAAAAGTAACTTTTATTCAACAGATGTAAATGGTGTCTCAGAGGTTTATTGCAGAATAGGCTCACCCTTTCTAGCTCTTTCTATAACTCTGATTGACTAGTCCAAACTCAGATATTCTGGCTCAAAAGTCCTCTCCAAGCTGACTTATTCAATCTGACTTCTCTGCTTCTCCTGAATTACTCTTGTTTCTGAACTCCACGAACTGAACTGCACCAAATTGCCTGTAATGTACTATACTGTACTCTACTGAACTCTCTATTATATTCTACTCTACTGTATTGTCCTCTCTTGTCTCTCGCTACTGTATTCTACTCTATTCTCTCAACTCTACTGTACTGCTCTTAAGTAGCTTCTCTTTCCTGTCTGTGAGAGTTGGGCATATCCTATCTCTGACTGATTCTGTCAAATCTTTCTCTGATTCATCTTTTTGTTTGCCCCTCAATTAGATGTCAGTTTCAAACATGGGTACTTCCTTCTAAAAACTAACTTTACATTCATTGTTTGGGATTAAAGGTGTGTACAAAGGGTATGTCTGTATTCCAGCCAGAGGAATTAAAGGTGTGTCATTCCAGCCTGATCACATAGACCTAGAAAGTTTTTGGATGTGAAGGCTTTTCTTTCCCTTGCCAATGAAGCCATACTTCTGGATTTAAATTCCTCTACATTTGCTGGTCAAGGTGCATATAGAGAGGTCACAGAACAACATGTGGAAGTCAGTTCAATCCTTCTACTATGTGGGTCCCTGCAGGCATAAGGTTATTATGTAATGTAACTCAAATGTTAATTTATATACTCCCCATCTCTGGTTGAAATCCTTGTTCTGAGAACCTCATGTCTCAGTGTTGTGTAAACACTGCTACCCAGTTGTCCCCTGATATGCCAATAATGCAACTTACAGCCAGTCACTGAGTAGGGGGAAAGAATAGGGCTGAACTTCCTGCCCTCCAGAGGAGGAGGTGTTAGAGGAGGAAGTAGAGATTTCAGCTACAGGCAGAGGTGCAGGGGAGATCATGAGAGAGCCAACTGAAGGAGGAAAGTCACAAAGTGCAAGTATCTCTGGTATTTAAGGTAGGAGGAAGCCAGATTAGTTCAGGGGGTTAAGAATAGAGTAATAACTGCTCAGTTCTTGTGTTGTGAAACTTGTTTGACAAATAATATAATAGACTCTCAATTATTTGGGTGATATCTGGGTTAAGAGAGAAACTGAGAAACAAACACAATTATATAAAGTTTACAGTAACAGGTCCCGGGAATTGAACTCAGGTTGTCAGGTTTGGCAACAAGTGCTGTTACCATCTGTCTTAGTTACTGCACTTGCTGTGAGGAGACGCCATAACCAAGGCAACTTGTGGGGCTTACAGTTTCAGAGGACTAGGCCTTTATCATTGTGGGGAGCATAGTGGCAGGCAGGCAGCAGGCAGGGATGGTGCTAGAGCAGTAGCTGAGAACTCACATCTGATTTACAAATTGCAGGGGGGGGGGAAGAGGAGGGATGCAGCTTAGCATGGGCTTTTGAAACCTAAAACCCACCCCAGTGATATCCTCTTCGAATTAGGCCACACCTCCCAATCCTTCCTCAACAACCCACCAACTAGGGACAAAGCATTCAGATATATGAGCCTATGAGGGCCATTTTCATTCAAACTACCACAGGCAACTGAGCCATCTTGCTGACATTAGCAGCTCTAATGGTAGCTGCTATAGTCTGTTTTTGTTCCTACAATGTCATTTGTGAGATGTCTTCAGTAGTCTCAGGAATTTGAATACTTTGTCCTCAGTTGGTGGTGCTATTGGTACTGTTTGGGAGGCTTAGAGGGTGTGGGCTTGTTGAAAGAAGTATGTCATTGAGGACAGGCTTTGAGGTTTCAAGAGCCCCAGGACAGATATCCCAATTGGCATTCTATGCTATATGTTTGCATTCAAGATGTAAGCCCTCAGGTTCTTTTCCTGCTACAATGTCTTTGTTCCTCCATCATGTACTCCAACCTTCTAGAGCCCAAACAAACTCTTCTATGAGTTGCCTTAGTCAGGGTGTTTTATTATAATACTGTTATGTATTATATAATTTATGTATTATTAATAGAAAAATAATTAATGCAGCCTCTAAGGTGATAGTTTTAGGAGTTGGGGCCTTTAGGATGTAATTAGGACTTTGCCCTCAGGAATAAGATTAGTACCCTTATACAAGAGGCTTCAGAAATCCCCTTTGTTCCATCACCATGAAATAACACAATAAAAGGAGCCATTTTTGATCTAGAAGGGAAGCCTTCCCTAGATACCTGTCTTAGTTAGGGTTACGATTGCTGAGATTAAACACCATGACCGAAGCAACTTGGGGAAGAAAGAGTTTATCTGGCTTATGCTTCTACATCACTGGTCATCATTAAAAAAAAAAAAAAAAGCCAGGAACTCAAATAGGGCAGGGACATGTAGGCAGGGGCTGATGCAGAGGCCGTGGAGGAGTGCTGTTTACTGGCTTGCTCCCTATGACTTGCTCATAGGACCACCAGCCCAGGGATGGTATCATCCACAATGATCTGGGCCCTCCCCTATCAATTGTTAAGAAAATACCCTATAGCTGGATCTTACAGAGATTATTTTCTCAATTTAGGACTACGATAGCTTGTGTCAAGTTGACATGAAACTAGCCAGTACAGTACCAAAATAGCAGGTTCTTTGATCTTGGATTTTTTCATACTTCAAACTGTGAGAACAACATCCTGTTGCTAATAAGAATGCTCGCAGTATTTCTTTCAGTACCTCAAATAGACTGACAACAGCTAACAAACTTCCTATGGATTGGGTACTGTTTTGATCTATTTATCTCATCTAATGATACATGTGAGTTTTAATCCTCATTTTGGTGAAGTAGCTTACTCAAAGTTATCCTTTGGTAAGTAGTGAAGCCAGGATTTGATCCATTATATACTTTACATGGCCCCTGATATCTTGCTGCCTTTCATAACTACTTGAACTTTATCTTTGGGCTGTGGCCCAGCAGGCTACTTTTGATTGTAGAAAAGATGTGTGTGTGTGTGTGTGTGTGTGTGTGTGTGTGTGTGTGTGTGTGTTTGTATGTGTACTTATATACCTATGTATGTTTCTGTGTATGTTGTGTGCTTGCCTGTGTTCATGCACTGATACCAGAGGATGCCAGTCCTCTATTACTCTGTCTTATTTCTTTTGAAGCAAGATTTCTTACTGAATTGGACTTAGTGTTTTTTTTTTTTTTGGCAAAGCAGGTAGACACAGGTCCCACTGATTCTTTTGTCTATGCCTCACACAGCCCTGGAGTTCCAGGCATGTATGGAGTCATGTCTAGCTTGTTATATGGTGTTGGGATCCCAACTCTGGTTCTCATGTTTGAGCAACAAGTGCTCTTAACCTTATAGTCATCTCTCTAGCCTTAGAAAAGACAGTTTGAAGTAGTTAAGTAAGATATGGTGGCTCAGCTTTCAAATGGCCGGGGAAATGAAGAAAGGTCAACTCTGCTGTATTTCAAAGGTTACTAGTTTCGTGTACACACACACACACACACACACACACACACACACACACACGTATAAGAATGAACTGTGGGATTTTATTCCATAACTTCCAAGAGAAGGTGCTACGAATTCCTTTCTTTAAATTTTGTCCTTCTTAAGGACAGTGGTTGAATCATTACACTTCTGGTTTTTAATATATAACATGCAGATATATGATTAAATTGTAAGGGAAGGCAGTTTGTGTAAATAAGAGCATGCTTAGTATACTGATTCAGGGTGGAGAGCAGAGGTATATTTTTCTGTAGGAGACATAGATGTCTTTATGGTCACAGATAATACTAGGACAGTGGTTCTCAACTTTCCCAATGCTACAATCCTTTAATACATTTCCTCATGCTGTGGTGACCCTGAAACATTAAATCATTTCATTGCTACTTAATAACTGTAATTTTGCTACTGTTATGAATCATAAATATTTTTGGAGATGGAGATTTGCCAAAGGGGTCATGACCCACAGGTTGAGAATAGGGGTGTTGTTAAGCATTTTAAATGTTGTTTGGTCCTGTTTGTTACTTTGTCTCTGATTGGTTAAATAAATGCTGAGGCCTGGAGATTGGACAAAGACAGAGACAGGTGGGACTAGGGGCTTTTAGAGAGATAACAGAGCATCTTGGGAAGGGAAGAAGAAAGCCAGAGGAAAGCCAGGAGTAAACAAGGAAGACATGCCATGGGGTAGATTAAAGAAGATCCTTCCACGTGGCCTGTAACATAGGCTTAGCATGGAGAATAATAGTCTAAAGGGACGTATGTATATATGGGGTTATATTTGGGTAATAGAATTATGAGCTAACTTAGATGGGCTAGGAATGCACAACCCAGGCCTAGGCTTGTTAAGATTCACGCGGTGTCTGTGTGTATTCATTTATAATGGTGGGTTAAGGACTAACAGCCGCCAAATCAATTAAAAATAATAAGGGTAAATAGTTTAATTAGCCATTTTTTTTCTACAATTAAACCCACAGGGTTGCCTTTTCAAAGGGAGATGTATAACCTGTTTCCCACCCAGAAGGCTGGGAGTGGACATGGCTAATAATCTGGTAACCTTTGTGCTGTGTGGCCATGACCATACTGGATCCTCCCCTAGACTCTTGAACTTGTTTTTCTCAGTCAATCTATTAGAACCCATCTTTATGGAAGATGGCACTTGTACTTTACAAAGAGTTTCAATGTAGTCATGTCTTAAGCCCTGTTGTGCATATGGAATTGACTTAATTATCACTTGGAAACTACCAAATTGTTGTGCTTAAATATGCCTAAAATAAACTAGACTAAAATTAAAAAAAAAAAAAAAAGCTAGACTCTCAAAGTTTGAACCAACACTGGCTACTAATTCATGTTGAACTGAACTGCATTCTTGCCTTCTTGGATAATCTCTGCTGACTGGTGTTCACATAGACCCCTATAACTGGCACCCAATGTGTGGGGCTCGACTCTTGGAAAAGGTAAGAAAATTCTTCTGTAAATAGAAGTAGAGGAGTTTAGTCGTCTTGTCTAAGGGGTCCGAACTGTAACTGAGAGAACAAAAGAAGCGTGGGCTCTTCTCAGTCCTCCGAGGTAAAGCATGTTATACAGTTATTGTGATGTTTGTCAAGATCCAGAGGAGCAAATTAGAGCAATAGCTCTGCAATTTTGTACAAAAGACTGTAAGATTCAATTCTTGTTTTTTTAAACAAGAATCCATGTGTGTTGGTAATGGGAAGCACATAGGAGCTAAGGTAAAGAAAGGGGGATAAAATCCCTGTCAATTATATTGCAATCTGGACCTCAGTAATATATTGAACCCTCACAAGAGGACTGTTAAAAAATTGTCAGGGGGACATATCTTGGCAGAGCCCCTAGGTACACTCTGAAGGCACTTCCTGTGGGTGCCGAGCCAGGTGTGTTCAGGGCTGTCCCTCATGTGTGATCTGAGCAGAATGCAGAGCCCTGCATTTGGCCACCCATTCTGCTGCCCAGCTCCAGCCCAGTGGGGGCAGCTCTACAGGAGCACCAGAACTCGCCTACCTCTGCAACTTTTTTGTTTTTCCCCATAGCGGGAGTGACCCAGTATAGATTGAAGTGGCCCCTTCATGGAGAAAATTTAAAACAGGTTATACATTCCTCCATTTGAAGGAATGAAAAAACTTTTTAACATTCCTGTTTCTCCTAGTGCTTATCTGTGAGCTCAGGGGAGTCCATGCCTTCTATGTTTCTTTAACTTTTTCTTTGTGAATTTTATATCATGCACCCCAATCCTACTCATTTCACGACTCCTTCACATCCTCCCTCTACCCTTGCAACCTTCTGACAAAAGAAAAAAGAATGTCTTTATGGAAGCTGTAATGTGTCACACACCCTTTTGTCCACAGTTTACTTGCATATGTTCATTGTGAGGAGCCATTGGTCTGTTTCAAGGCATCTGGCTTCTCTACATTACAAATACTGGATCCTCACCAGGATCCTCTTGGATATTCTGTTGTTGTGTTATGGAGATCCTGCAGCTTTGGAACTGTAGGATCGGCCCCCTTCACACACTCCAGCAGTTCATAGATGGTGTAAGATGTTGGGGTGAGCCAACTCAAAGCCCTGGATCTGGGCCTTGGTGGTAGCTGAGTTGGTTAGCCTGCCAGCTCTCCCGCACTCACACACTAGGGTGAGCTCTCCAGCACTGCCCCAGATAGCTCACCCAGTGCTGCAACAGGCAAAGGGCAGAGCCAGCTCTCCCTCTCTCATGCACCCAGGGCTGGCTCACCCAGAGCTCTGTAATCAGGGCCAGCTCTACTGTGCTGCCAAGGTAAGTTGCAGGGTCAGGTCTCCTGAGTGTTGCAGCTGGTGAGCCACAGGACCAGCTCTCCCACGATGCCCAGGCAAGGGGTAGGGCCATCTCTGGACAGCTCTCAAACATAAACATGGCCCCAGGTGACTGCCCAGACAAGGGAAGTCCACCTAGCCTTTGGTGGGAACAAGAACAGATCAGTCATGGACCCAGACATGGCCTTGGTGGCAGCACAGGCCAGGACCTCACCATGGCCTTGTTGGCTACTTACATTAGGCTGTTCCTCACTACACTTGAGTCTCCAGTTCTGGCTCTCTTCACTGTGCACACATTCTTCTGCTTTTTTCTCTTTCATCTCTCTACCACTTACTTGCTTATCTTAGTGGACAGGGGCCTCTGGGGTCATCCTAAGAGAGCAATGCCCCACCTGTGCCATGAGGTACTGGGAAGGCGTTGTCTCAGGCATGGTCTACCTGCCTGGGCCCCATGGTACTGGACTAGGAGTGGTCTCAGGCTTGCTTTTGTATTCTGCATTTTCCTTTCTTACAAACTTTCCTCTTTTAACCTTTAGTGAATGTTACTTTCCCCTATAACATCATCTGTCTAAACAGTTAACAGTTACAATCCCAGTTCCCTCAAATTACGTATCTCTCACACCATCTTATAATGTGTTCATATTTCTTATTCCTCTCCTGAGAAGTCTTTCTTTAGGGATCATTTATTACGTGTGTGATGCACAGCAGGTACTCACTGTATCTGTAAAGGTCAGACTTGAGGCTCCAAACCCATTTGTGTACACAATGAAGAAAGAAAGATGAAACTTGTATTTGTTTCACATTTTTATTTACTGAGTATTTGATATATACTAGGCAAAAGGAGCGGAGTTACTTTTCACTCTTTGACCAGTACCCAAATCCTTATTACAAAACAGTCCGTTCTGCTGAGCTGTCTGCCAGTGACTCTTTGGCTAATTGTCAGGCTCAGTTTTTTCACGTGCTCTTTCACATACAGCATAGTGGTATAAGCCATGAATCATTCCAAATAGTGCCTGAAAGAGTAGAGGAATGGTCATTGCTCTCATCCCAGTATTACAAAGGAGTAGCCAATGGAATAAAACTCTTCCTTTTGGTGGCAGTGGAACAGTATGATACCTGAAAATGAAAGAGTCAACTGTCAGGAGCTGAATGCTATTGAGGCTCTTTCCTTCATGTCCATCTGATATTCTTAGGCCCTTAACATACAGTGTTCAAGCAGTGTCAGAAGCTCTCTGAGAAAGGGGTTCCATAAACATGTAAGCTTCCTGAAAAGCTATCTGGTATTTTGCAAAGTCTACACTGAAGATGTACCACAGAGCTGCTTCTTGGTAACACCTCCCTTTTCCTTTTATCTGTTATTACTGATATGGAGTGAAGATTCCCTCATTGCTAAGTGCCACTCTCCTTATTTGGCCAGACTTCACACAGAGATCTATAAAGGTGATTCTATTATTCCTGATATGGGTTTTAAAAACTGGCTGATTCAGTTCAATCAATTTTAGAAGTTAAACAAGTTAGATAGCTGATAGAAAAACACATAGCCATTGTAAATATTCTTGCCAAACATTGTGTATCTCATTAGGAGACAGGGCTCTGATAGATTTATGACCTCAGATAAGCTTTCACTCTAGAGGTGCTAAGACTGACTCCAGATGCAAATCATAAATCCAATTAAGGGGTTTAAACTTCCTATGAACTTAGGATATAATTAGGTTACCAAGAAATGCCTAAATTTAGTACAAATCTTAATGACAAAATATACAAACTGTTTTGTTGTAATTCCTTATACCACGTCAGGTTTGACGTAATATACTGTCATCATAAACTTAACTTGTGTATAGAAAAGCAATATTTAACTGAGTACTAAAATGTGTGGTTGTTAAGTGCCCTCCCATTGCAATGGTTTTATCTGTCCTGTGATAAATGCTTTTAACCATGAGGTAATTCTTTCTTTGATGTAGACATCCCTTGGTCAGAGTATAAATAGTTGCCACAATAAACTTGTTGTTGCATCCTAGCTTTGTCCATTTCTTCTTGTGTGTGTGTGTGTGTGTGTGTGTGTGAAAGAGAGAGAGAGAGAGAGATCCTCTTTCCTCATCCTTTTCTTATTATCTTCATATAATTCATGGATCTTGGAGCTCCACCATCAACTTCTGAGATAAATAGGTCAAGGTGTACTTTAGCCCGCTGAGCTCTCAGCAGATGGCCTGCCAGCAAGCAGTCCAAATGCTTGCGTTAATTTAAAAAACAAAGGGTTGCTTTTACCACCTCAGTTACTTGTAGTCCCAACCAAAGGAAGTTGGTCATTTTAACTCTGTTAGTCACTGACAAAGGCTTGCTCTGAGCTACAGAAGAGAAAAGGCATGGGCTTCCTTCTTTCTCTCTCTCACTCTCTCCTGTATCTAGCTACCTTTAAAATTACCTGCAAGGATCATCAGCCCTTGTAGTCAGGGCCACCAGACCCGGGAGCAGGCCAGACCTGGAAGATTGCCTGTGCTTCATCCCATCCTAAGACCCTGTGCTTTGTGCCAAGGCTGGTCCTTGATAGTCAACCATGTCTCCTGCACTGATACACTATCAAAAGCCACTGATTTCTCCTAATTTCCAGTACAGATCTATTATGTAGATAACAGAGTTAAATGTTAGCAGGCTATTTTGTTTTGATTAGCCTGTAGCTAAAGAAGAGTTTATCAGCAGCCACCAAAAAAAAAAAAAAAAAAAAAAGCCAAGCATGTTGATGTGTTTCTAACCCAGTACTGCAGAGGCAGAGACAGGAGGGTCCCTGTCTCTGGGGTCATTGTCCCATCAGCTTTAGACCCATGCTTGACCCTTTAACTTGTACAGTTTCTTATGTTGTGGTGATCTCAACCATAAAATTATTTTTGTTGCTACTTTATAACTGTAATTTTGCTACTGTTATGAATCATAATGTAAATATTTGTGTTTTCTAGTGGTCTTAGGTGACCCCTATGGAAGGGTTGATGGATCCCAAAGGGGTTGTGACCCACAGGTTGGGAACCACTACTCTAGACTAACAAGAGAATCTGTCTAGAAAATGTACAGTGAACAGGCATAGTGGCATATGTTGAATCCCAAAGGCAAACAGATCTCTGAACTCAAAGCCTGCCTGGTATACACAGTGAGCTCTGGGCCATTCATGGCTGTGTAGGACATAAAATAAAATCAGGTGGACAGCTTGTTAAACTACACCTGGTGTTGACTCCCAGCTACATGTGCATGGTGTGTGTGTGTGTGTGTGTGTGTGTGCGCACACACACACACAATCAGAAAGGGGGGAGGAGCAAGATTAAAGAAAAGGGGAAGAGAAGGAATGGACAGACTTACTTAACTGCCAAATGTCCATTTTTATAAAAAGCCAAAGCACTGGGATACGAAACACCACATGCTACACCAATCAGCGAGCTTCTCAGAACACATTTTTCCTTGCTTATGTTACCTAGAAAGTGAAAGAAAAGTTGGATCCCTTGAAGATTTAGGATATCAACTACAAAAAGGAAGCTGTCTCTCAAAGCACAGGTCCTTTGCTGTTTATAACCACAGTTAAACACTAGAAAGGATATTAGGAATTCAAAGTCTGGCACTTAGCAGGGTTAACTGAATCTTGTTTTAAAACTGTATTTATTTCACTTTAGCATATGGATAATTACCATTTATATAATGCTTGTTTTCTTTTATATTTCTTTTGGGACAAGGTTTCTCTGTGTAACAGCCCTGACTGTCCTGGAACTAGTAGATCAGACTGGCCTGGAACTCACAGAGATCTGCCTGCCTCTGCCTCCCTAGTGCTGGGATTACACTTATGAGTGATTTTTATAGAAGCAATGTCATAGTAAGAATACTAACCTATCACACCAGATAACTGGATATATGTATTGTTTACTATGTGTCAAGTATATGTTAGGTACCAGGAATATAACTGTCCTTAAAAAGAGACCTTTTGGTAGAACATGGTGGCACAGGCCTTTAATCCCAGCACTTGTGAGGCAGAGGCAGGTAGACTGAGTTCGAGGCCAGCCTGGTCTATAGAACAAGTACCAGGACAGCCAGGGCTACACAGAAAAACCCTGTCCCAAAAACCAAAGAGAGAGGGAGAGGGAGAGCGAGAGCTAGATTCTAATCAGTATATTGGAAATGAAGGTCATTAGACCAACATTAAGAGGGGCTGGAGAGATAGATCAGCACTTGAGTGCATTTGCTGCTCTTGCAGAGGACCCGGGTTCTGTTCCCACAGTGGCTCACAACCACTCCTAACTCTAGTTCTACAGAGAGTATCACTGCCTTGCTTGATTAGGACTGTTGCACAGATCAAACCAAGAAATGCACATAAATGATAAAACAATATGCACATGTTTGAGAGTAATATAAACATTTCTTAATGAGTACCTTTCATTCTTCATAGCCACATTTTAATTTACCTGAATGCAAAGCGTCAGTTACAAAGAGCTTGTAAGTAACGATGGTAGCCAAGAATGGAAGTATACTTAAGGATGCGTAGGTCTTCAGAGCTTCTTGTTGAACCTTGAAATTGATTCTGAAAATGAAGTTTGCCATCATTCCACTCAAGCCACTAGTTGTTCCAAAGAATAAAGTTCCATGTATATTTAAAGTCCTAATAGGAACAAAGAAAAAAGTTTAATATAACATTCTTGAAATGGATCATATATTTAGCCAGCAACAATTATTTTGTTATTACAATAATTGTCTCAAAGAGAAAAATTACGATCATCTAGAAAAAAAAAAAAAGCTATTTTCATATGGTTAGCCTGTCTAGAAAAGAAATTTGTGAATTAGTCCAGATACATTTAAAATAATTTGTCTGTGGTTTATGAAACTTCATTGAATGAGATCTGACAGATTTGGTTTTACTGAATTCTAGCTCATAGCTCAATCAAGAAAGCTCTAAACTTTAACTGTTGTTTGATTTATTCCTGAGTTCTTTTAGTAAAAGTTAAAATAGTATGAGACCATCATGTGCCATAGTCCACGTTCTCTGGTCCTTCTTGTCCCCAGAACTTTGGTTGAGATTATCAGTACCAAACAGATGTTTTTCTCTTTCCATTTTGTGTGTGTGTATGATGTGCATGGGTTTGGGGAGGGGGACACACTGTGCGCACATGAATTGTGAGGCTGAAACTGTCTATGATTGCACTTTATTCATTAAGGCAGGGTCTTTCAAGGTCAGAGCTCATGCTAGTGCCACCTGCCAGCTTGCTCAGGGGATCGCCGGTCTTGCCTCTAAGGCTGGACCGACCACACCCACCTTGACTTTCTGTGGGTTTTGGGGGATCCAAACTGCAGTCCTTATACACAAAGAACTTTGACCACTAAGGCGTCTCTGCAGCCTTGCTAAACTGACTTCAATTATAATTGTTCATCAGTAAAATGCAAGTAACCTTCAAAATGGTTTCATACTAATTGCTTTTAATTTAAAAAAATGTTTGCACAAATAATATTTCAGCAGTAAGTTTGGACATTTTTTTTTAAGAAGCAAAAGAAGGGACTTGGTTCTCAGGACCCACATCTGAGGACTTACAACAGCCTCTAACTCCAGTTCCAGGGTATCCAAAGCCTTTTTCTAGCTTCCTCCTGGCACGTGCACACATTGAGTAACATACAGTCTCTCTCTCTTTCTCTCTCTCTCACACACACATACAAATAAATAAATCTTATAAAAAGCAAAAGAAATTACCCACAGTCTAACAAACCAATATTTTAATTCATTGCTATTTCTGTCCAGTTCATAACTAACTCAGCAATTCTTTTTCTCCATGAATTATTTATGTGTTTTCAGAACTTTTGTAAAGGCATCTTTTAGAATTTCAATGTTGCCAATTTTCCTCACCCTCCCCCCCCATATGTTGAGTATACACCATTGGTTCTCAACTTTCCTAATGCTACAACCCTTTAATACAGTTCCCCATGTTGTGGTGACCCCCAACCATAAAATTATTCCATTGCTACTTCCTAACTGCAATTTTGCTACTGTTATGAATCATAAGGTAAAAATCTGACATGCAGGATATCTAATATGCAACCCCCAAAGGGGTCATGGCCCACAGGTTGAGAACCACTGATCTAGAAGATTCTCTCCATAGACAACTGTTTAAGATAGCAATTCAAGTTGCCATTTGAAGCAAAGTAATTACAAAGAGAAACTGAAAGCCTATAGGAAAAACATGAAAGCCTATAGGAAAAACATGTTGGTAGTGTTACAGTGGTGACACTACCCAGAAAATGAAACTTTTGAAGAGACAAAGAAAAGAAGCAAAAAGTAAGTAGTTTTTTAATCCTCAGAGACTATGGTAATAGGAAGGAAGTACAAGTAAAGTTGTTGATCAGTAAGAGATCAGTGTGCCTCTTACTCTTTTCTATAATACTCAAACTTCTTTTCTATGATTTCGGTGATCATTGGTCTTCTGAACTTTGTATCTTCTAGAGAAGGAATCAGCTGACCATGTTTATAAGCTGCCACCTTGATGTCCTAGAAAACACAAAATTCCAGAGTCATAACAGCTAACTATACTAATCTTAAATAAAACTTTATAAACTATATTCAGACTAAAAACATTGAGTCTAGGAATATTCTAGGTACTGCGTTATCTGCTTTCACATATTTTAAGGAAATGACTCAATATTTATTGGGCTCTTATCTGTTAAGACAATGGGTTTTTCGGAGTTACATAAAAATTGAGAAAATGAGTATTTCTGTGTTTATATATATGGTGGTTTGAGTAAGAATGGCTCTCATAGGCTCACATATTTGAATGCTTAGTCACCAGGGAGTGGCACTATATTAGGATTTAGAAGGATAAGGAGTTGTGGCTTTGTCTGAGGAAGTGTGTCACTTAGGGTGGGCTTTGAAGTTTCAAAAACCCATGCTAGGCCAAGTGCTTCTGTCTGTCTGTCTCTGCTGCTTGTGGATCAGGATGTAAGTTCTCAGCTCAAGTGGTGCTAAAAGAATAATGGACTAACCCTTTGAAACTGTAAGCAAGCCCCCAACTAAGAGTTGTTATGGTAATAGTGTCTCATCATAGCACTAGAACAATAACTAAGATAAGAGATTAGAAAATTGAGTTTCAGAAAGCTTGTCTGGCCACTGAGATGGTGATTTTCTTTCTCTCTCTCTTTTTTTTTTCAGTATTGCTTCCTCTGTTCATTCCAAACAAGTAGAATGTCTTTAGCCCTCTTCAGGTAAAGGCAGAAACCGTACCTGGTTGTTAACAATGATCTCTTGTTATCAGAGTTGCTGTGAAAAGACATCATAACCACTACAACTCTTATACTTACAGTTTCAGAGGTTGAGATCACTATCATCATTGTGGAAAGCATGGTAGCATGCAGGCAGACATGGTGCTGGAGAAGGAGCTGAGAGTTCTACATCTAGATCTGCAGGCAGCAGGAGATGTGCACCACACTGGGCATAGCTTGAGCATAGGAAATGTCAAAGCCCACCCCCACAGTGACACACTTCCTCCAACAAGACCATACCTATTCCAACAATGCCACACCTCCTAGTATTTCCACTATGTATGGGCCAAGTATTCAAACACAAAAGTTTATGGGGGCCATACCTATTCAAACCAGCACGCGTGTTTTCTCTCATGAAAGCCTGAGCTTGTTTTGGAGATTATTTTGGAGGTTAAGGGTGGGAAAGAGAGCAGGGAGTGCTTTGGAGAATGAAGAAAAAAAATCAGAGATGGGTACTGTTCCTGCCTGGGAAGAGGGAGTGTATTATCATTATCATCAACTTTATGTGGTAATCCAGTTTTCTAGTAGGGATGAGGGTAAAACGCAGGGCCTTTGTCAGGCTATACCATGAAGCTTGGCCTCATGGCAGTGGACTCAGGGATTGTAAGGTCCCTGTTTCCCATGTGATAAGCAGATAGTTGCCAACAAAAGGGCTTCACCAAGGTAAAGAAATGTAAAAATAACTTTTAAAAGGATCATGTCTCGCTATGTATGGGTAAGACTTTTGGATCTTTGTGGAAACGGTTGTTAAATCCTTTGGTACTATGACATTATGTAGCTTAAGAGTTTTAGTTTCATTCAAACAATGATATATGGACACTTCCTGCAAATCCAAATTTTTGGTTGTAAATGTTTACTCATTTCATCAGTGAGAAGTCTACTGACTCAAAATTCAGTGCTCCAAGCTTTGATCCCAACACTTGGAAGGCAGAGGCAGGCACATAGGATTTACAATGATTTAAGTTTAAAAGCGGCTTGCAAAAGGCATGCTGAAATTCAAAGTGAATGGTCCTTGGTGGTCTCAAAATATATACACTTAAAGGTATGTTTAGTTCCAAAATATCAGAAGAATTTTTTTAATCTCAATTGAAACATAATACTTTTTATATTGTCAAAGAGCTCAATTTGCTCTAGGAAAGATATTACCTGACAAGAAAGTAGCACCCCAGAGTTAGGATTAGGGCAGGGTTCTGTTCTTATCTTTCCAAGAGATTAAAAGCATACTTCTAAGGAGTCCAGGGACAACTGGACAACTAAAACTTCTAAAGAAAAGGGACCAGACACCAAAGACAAGTAGCCCAGATGATCCAGCCTCACAGACTGCCTCAATAGCTGTTTCCTCAAAAATCTACCTCCAAGACAACTTCAAAATAGCTAACTAAGATGGTTCAGCACCATAGACTGTTCCAGCCAGGACTTAAATAACTCCCTGAACTTTCCCACCCAAAGTTCAGCTGCTGACTACAAACTTCTTAAGACATTTAAATGGCTGAGCACAAAAAGACTGGGCATCAAATGTTACTATTAACTTGATTAACCATTTTTCCATTCTTATTTGGACCCCCAAACAGTTTTCCTACATCCCACATCAGCAGGAAGCAATTTTAAGATAAGGACATTCCATTCCCAGAAGGTGGGGTGACTTTTTTTTGGGGGGGGGGTCATTTGATTGGTTATAGAAGTTTGTTGTCATTTAGGGGGATTGGTTACAAGTTGTTAAATGGTCTTGTTAAACAAGGTTTAGGAGGTTATTAGACCCAGGGATTTCTCTCTTTTTCATTTCCCTATCCTTCTTTCCTATGTAGGGGGGAAAAGACCTGAAAAGAAAAAAAAAGGATATATACAGACATGATATAAGAATGATAAAGAAAAAGGGATAGACTATTGATTATGCTCTTATATCTTTGTATATTGATACAAAATTAAGATTATATTTGGCTTCATTGGTATAGATTTTTGTATATTGATATAAAATTAAGGTTAACTCTTTTTAAGTTATTATACCTATGTAATACTTAAAAATGCAATGTGCAGTTTTGGCTTTTTGATAGCAACTGCCACAAACTGTTTAGGATAATTAAGAAATGCAAACTAATAGTCATTCAAACTTGTCATTTTATTAAGTACCAGCGTAGTGTATCACAGATGTTTTCTAAGTTAATCAGAAATCAAGTTGCTAAGAGACAAACAAGATTTGCTTATCCAAATATGTGGAAATAGATAAGTGTCTTCAAAAACCTCAAGAGATCTATAGAATACGGCATTCAAAGATGTTCTCTTAAGATTTTTTGATATTGAGACATGCCAGCTCCTAACAGCACCCCCAATTCTACTCCAAGTAGATGATGAGTATCGAAGAAAATCCATTTGGAGATGGCTGTATTAGTGGCAAGCTTGTCACTGGGCAAGAGAAAGCCCTTGCTTCAACTGTAGACAGAATAGTGTCTGAAAAGGACAAAACTTGGAAGCAGGTATTTCGATAGCCTAACTCTGCCTAGACAGGGTAGGGAAGTCCTTCATAATTCCTACTTTACAATTAATGTCTGAAAACTGGGCCAAAAGGCTGAAGGTAGATGCTCTAATGTATTGAGAGAAATTGGGGGCTGTCCAGGCAGCCAGTTGTTTGTCATTTCTTAGTTTTGGAAGCTGCTGGCTCTGCACTTCCTGTGTATTCAGATATATTTATCCTTCTCAGGTCTCTGATATGGTTGAAGACTAGATAGTTATAGTCTCACAGTTAAATTTTAACTTGTTTAGGAACTAAAAGGATGTTCTAGGTCTAAGAGGATGGTTTTTTTTTTTTTTTTTAATTAGGCCAAAATTATGAGAGTTATATGGCTTGGCATACAATCCCAATGTCCAGTCTATATGTATTTGGCACCTGACTTCAACATTCTACTGTCGACCTATCTCCATGAGTTTAAAGTTCTATATCCAACTCAACTTTCATCACAAATTAAAAAGCATCTTCTTAGAACACCCTCTTGATTCCCAAACAACTCAAAATTTAACTATGAGACTCTAGCTATCTATTCTTCAACCACCTCAGAGACCTGAGAGGGACAAATATATCTGATTATATAGGAAATGCAGGGCTGCAGCTTCCCAAACTAAGAAATGACATACCAGTGGCTGCCTGGACAGCTCCCATTTTCTCTCCATACATTACAGCATCAATCTTCAGTCATTTGACCCCATTTCTCTGACAGACATTGATTGTAGAGCAGGGGTTATGAAGGACTCGCCAACCCTGTCTTGGCAGAGCTAGGCTGTCGACTTACCTGCTTCCAAGTTTTGTCCTTTTTGGACAGCAGTCTGTCTACAGTTGAAGCAAGGGGTTTTTCCTACCCTGTCTTGGCAGAGTTAGGCTGTCGACTTCCCCGCTACCAAGTTTTGTCCTTTTTGGACAGCAGTCTGTCTGCAGTTGGTGCAAGGGGTTTTTTCATGCCAAGAGAGAGGCTTGCCACCAATTCAACCATCTTACAGTGGAGGTTCTTCGATGCTTATCCTCTACTTGGAGTAGAATAGGGTTGCCGTCAGGTGCTGATATGTCTCGATATAAAAAAAAAATCTTGATTTAAGATAACATCTTTGAATGCCATATTCTGCAGATCTCAAGGGGTTTTTGAAGATGCCCTATCCATCTCTTGTATTTAGATAAGCAAATGTTGCTTGTCCTAAGAGGATGTTTTTAAGGTAGTAATGCAAGTTAGAATGGAAACTGAGTTAGTTATAGAATTTTAAACTCATTGAGATACATAGATAATAGAATATTAATATCAGTTGCCAAATATGTATGGACTGGACATTGGGAATGTATGTTATACCTTATAATTTTCATAATTGTGGCCTAATTATTCTTACTGTTTTGTATTTTATTTATTGTTATAAGAAAAATCTGTTGGGGGGAAAGATACACCTTACATTAAAAAAAAAAAAAAGCAGATATGAGGGTGAGGGCGAAGAGGGTAGGAGGGTGGGACCAGGAAGGGTAAGAGGGAAGGGACTGTGATTGAGATGTAACTTGAAGAAATAAATAAATGTTGAGAAAAAAAAAACCCAAAAAACAAAGCTCAGTGCTCTTTACTTTTTTTTTAATAATTTATTTTTTATTTCTTCAAGTTACATCTCAATCACAATCCCCTCCCTCCCCCCCCCCCCACTCCCCCCCTCCCCCCCCCCCCCCCCCCCCCCCCCCCACCCTCTTCCCTCCTTTCTTTTCTTTTTTTTTTTTTTTTAGTTTAAGGTATTTATTTTTCCCCCCAACAGCTCTCCCTTTCAGTCCAAATAATGGTTCTTTTTCTTATAACTATAAATACAATACAAAACAACAGAAATAAATAGGCCACGATTATAAGAGTTATATGGCTTAGCATACATTCCCAATGTCCAGTCCATATGTATTTGGCACCTACTCTACATTTTCTGGATTAGTCCCTGAAAAGTTATAAAGTCAAAGCCTCATTGAAGATTGCATGTTAACATTTATAGGTTATGAGCATATAATAAACCTCAAATTAATGAAAAAACCTACACATCCAGACTCCAGGAAACCAACACACACAAAGTATGGGTTTGTTGATTATCGTAAGGTGGTATACAATTGATCAACCAATTTCTCTGCCTCAATACAGAATGGTATTCAAGTTAGTTCCTTTTCTTTAAGACAGCTGAGGAAGATGGGGGCAGGGGCACAAAATGCTTTACACATTATACCTTTTTTAGGGACTAGACTTAAATCTTTTGCTTTTTTCCCCTCTGCTATCCAAATGGAACATGGAAGAAGAAATACCATTTCCTAAGGGGGACTCTACCCAATGCATCTCGGGTACTATGAAGGCAGATATCAGTAACATCATGGCTAATCAAAAAAAACCTTACAGAAATTCTTGTTCTGCTTTCATTCCATTCACTGAACAGCCCTCCTTACCACTGACAGAAAATTTCCAGGCCCTTGGAAATCTGGGGATAGGGGCACCCACAATTATGACTGCAGGACAGTAAATACTGAAATAATGAAAAGTGACAAATATTTTTGGCGTCTGGTGTTTGTGAAGGCAGATATAGATTATTAACTTTCCCAGAGGTTTTTTTTTTTTAAACTTATTTTTGCGATGTTGAGATAGAAGCCAGGGGTTCAGGAGAGATGATAGGTGCTCCATCCATAGACCCCCCAGGACGTCTTTAAACAAACACTGAAAGTGAAGGTTTTTGTTTTGCCACAACCAACTTTTAATCTAAAAGGTAAGGAAGTTCAAAGTCACTCAACCTATCAGATCACCATCCTTATTACAAGTAAGTGCATTTGTGTGGGTGTATGGTTTACAAAGTGTTTTACTGTGTGCTGTATTTTTAAGTGTATTATTTGACTTGACCTTCACAATTTTATTCAACATGCTCACATGATTTATCCAGCACTGGTGTATACAAAGTTCTCAAGTAATCAAAAGAGTGAATGTCTTCAAGAATTCATCACAAACTGGCGCTAAGTCAGGACGAAAGAAACCAATATAAGGTGGGAGTCTTAAACAGAATTAGAGAAGTAGAGGTCGAGCCAGGTGGGGTGAGGAGAGAAAGTATTTCTAATTGAAAATAAGGCTTGTAAAGGGCCCTCGAAGAAGAGAAAACAAGCTACATTTAATATGGAGATTTCAGGTCTACGTTGCTAGGAACTGGAGATTTGATTACGCCCTGCATAAAGTCTGGATCGGTTCAATCTATTTGCTCAGATTCTTCACGTGCACCATCTGTGAGGAGGCGACCCACACCACCCCAGGTTTCCGCCTACCTGCGGCGCTTCTCTAGCTCCCTCAGGCACCACACTTGCATCCCTCGATTCCGACCAACTTCGCGGCTCCGCCGCCGCCATCTTGGCGTCTCATGTGACTGACGGGAGGGCGTGGCCGGAGCGCCAGGGGCGGAACTTGCAGCTGGAGACGCCAGAGGCGGGACTTGCAGCCGCTGACAGCTCCAGCCTCTAGCCGGGTCCGTCCCTACCTAGTCAAAAGCCGCGCCCTCCAGCTGGGCGGAGATTGGGCGTGGCATCCCAAAATTGCGAACGCTCATTGGCTCCGAAGAAGGTTTAGGGGCCCAAGGGCCCGCCTCTGGCCAGTCTTGCTTGTCCTCAGCCAGCAATCGGTCAGCCCGGCCGCCTCTTGGCCAACCTGAAGGGGAACCTGGGTCGGTTTGGGCGCAGGCCTGTTGCTGAACGCCTTCTCAGGGCGGCTGAGGTAGTTGAGCCCTGGCAGCTCGTTCCTTCGGCCTGGTCGTTGTGTTAAAGCTGAGGCTTCCCGGGTTCCTCCCCAGATCCTCCAGCCCGCCTCCTCTTCGGCGCGGCCAGAGGAGCAACGACTATTTTGCTCTCGCGTCTTCAGTCCCCTCATAGTCCACCCTCAAGCCACGCTTGGAAAGGGTCCAGTTAGAGACCTCCCCCCTCCTCCCCTGCTCCCCAGAAGAACCCTGGTCGGCCAGTGTTTCAGGGGTGGAGGGTGCTGCGAGAAGACCAGGCGCTCTTCTGTGCACGCGAAATGCCCAGCAGCGTCTGCCAAACCCGCAACCCCCGACCCTCCAGTCTCCATGTCTTAGACAAGCCAAATTCGAGAGTTATGTAATTTCTAGTGCTGCTGTTTCTCTTGCCCGAGGAAACACTTTATCGCGAGGAGGGTGCAGGACATTTCGGTGCTCTTCTGTATAAGATCGGGGTGTGGGCAGGGGTGGCCAGCGGTGGCAGAGAAATGTCTTTTCTGCAAAAGGAAGGTGGGTAGATTGGAGAGACTGAGAAAGGGTGGATGTGGAAGCCAAACAGCTGCACTCCCATTTAGGAAATCGCGGAGCATTTGCATAGTGTGTGATTTTATGCCTAATACTACTACAGCGTCTCCGAAAACACCTTTGGGGAAAGGTTTGGTTTCTCCTTTCCAGCAGCCTCAGTGTTTTTCCTCGCCTGATAGGGAGCTTCGAAGAGATGGCATGATACGAATGACTCCAGCGTGAAGAAGTCAGCTTCGCCAAATCATCCTGCATCAAGTGCCCGTTGAATAAATAGCACTGTCACTTCAATGTCTCCATGCCAAGGGATTGCTTTCCTTCTTTTCAATCCTCTCGGTTAATACGCGGGAGGATCAGGATCAGATGGGGCATTAAGGATCAAGCCTTGGGGGGCGTGGAGAGCACAGAAGAAAAACATGAAAGTGACAAGCTGGATCCCGTTTTACTGAGGGGGTGAGATACGGAACCATTCAGTAGAGGGGGCCTTTGCATCTCTCTTCTGCCCCAGAAAACTCTTCAAACTCACACACCCTTTAAAAGACTAGAGTCAGACATCTTAAAAGTATTTTTGAAGGGGGAGTTTAAACTTTTTCCTAAAAATTGATGCTCTTTATTACCAACCATTTCGATCATGTATAAATCAATGAGACAACAGTCCTAAAATTGGTTTGTGCCTTAATTGAGTTAGGCATTGAACATCTTAAACTGTTGCTGCCTGAAGAAGAGTTTTAGTAACATTTTCTATGCGTACAATAACTTTCTCAGCTTTTAAAACAAGAACACATATTTTACGAAAATTGAAAAACTTGTTTTTTTTTCTTTGAACACCGTGGGCAGTGTAAAATGTTTGGTTGTGGAAAAATGCATCATTATTTTCTTTATTTGAAATAGAAGACTCGGCCTGGATATCAAGGCTGAACCGTGAAGTGGTTTGCAACAGTTAACCTGCCTGCCTTCATCACAACCCAGCTGGAACAAGCAGAGACTTGAAAAGAGATCTTGAGTCCATTGTCAGTGGAGAGACCCAAGAATGCCAGTCAAGAAGAAAGGTGGGCTATGAGGTTCATATATAACGTATGATTTTCCATTTTCTTGGCTATTGTATTTGTAATTTTAATTGCATTACATTGGAGAGCAAAATTTTGCCTGGTTTTGAGTAAATACTGTAATAATATCTGCTCAGTAGTACCCTTTCAGTAATATTTTGTTATAGTAAAATTAAGATGATATTATAGACATATGTGAATTAATAAACCAGGCAGTTGATGTCATCATTTACAATCAGAATAGATTCAGTGCTATATATTTGTTTTTTTCTCCCTAGCTTGTTAAAACTCGGTTTAAATAATCTTTAAAAAAGAAACATGTACAATGGAACTCTTTTCCATGAGCTACATATTTATTGAATGACTATGTATTTGTAACAGATGGCAATATTTGTATTTACCTTGAGCAAAATTATAGCCTTATTATTTATACTTAAAAATAGACTTCATGTTTGAGTTTATTCCAGTATAAATCTTGACATCTGTGGTAATTTACAACCTTGATAACTTTGATAATTTATTCGTAATTATTCAGTAACATGTTTGGGAAGTTCCCTCAAATAAAGCATGCACTTGCTTTTTCTTTCCTTTAAATAACCCTTATCACTTTGATCAAAAGCTGGGGGGGGGGGTTCTGGAGCATCATTTTTTACAGGTCAGAGACCTTAAGGGTTCAATTTAGCCCAAGATGAACTTTATTCCATAGGCGCTTAGTGAAATCAGGTCTTTCTGTTTTTAAAGATGGCATCAGTCATAAAGTGTGTGGAGAATTTTGAATCAAAATTTAGAATACCTTTGAAGTTTAGTGTTCTGGACTAGTATAGATCCAAATGTTGTCCAGTTATGTTTGTTGCTACAATATTGAACCCGAGACCTAAACTAAGGTTAGGTTGTAAGACATTTTCATATAAAATCTAGAGAATTTATATGGCTTTTTATGTTGTTTAATCCATCTACTTGTGGGTTTGGAAGATGTGTTGAGAAAAATCACAGTCTATGGCATGTTTTTTTTGAAAAGAGTCTATGTACAGGGGACAGAACTATCAAAAATTGTTGAAACATCTAGAGTTGTGCTTTTAGACCCTGGGGTTGAAAAGCAGAATTATTTTCACCTTTATCAGTCCCCATAAAACTACTGAGAGGGGTAAGCTGTCTTTGGTATTTTGGAGCTCTACCTGGCCATGTCAGACATGATTGGTTTATATGGAACAGCCAATAAATAATGTCTTTGATTTCTTTAACTCAGTGTGTGTTTCTTGTTTTCTACCATTTCTCTAGATACATATTTTTGGACCACCTTATTTCATTGTGCTTATAATTAAAAATGACAGAGAGAGAGAAGTAAGGGGAGGAGGGTGGAAGGAAGAGAGAGGAAGGGAAATCACAATTGATGGTCTAGGTGTAACTTATGTACAGAGTGAACTTAAGAGTTCTAAAGCCAATAGACTCAGTTTCTTAAAAGTTACTATATTTTTAAAAACTTCTAGAAATTGTTCATATATTATTGAAAATTAATAATTCAAGAGACAATGTTATAGTTGTTCTCTTTATCTTCCTTTCTTCTTTAAAAAGTGAGTTGATATAATGGGATAAATTTTTAAAGGTGATGTACAAGTTCTTTTTAAAAAGGTATATATTTGAATAATACTAATGTATCTGTGTTATGGAAATCACTTAATGAATTGGTCTAAAGAATTTATGTCACTTTTTAATTTAAAAATTGTTAGTTTTTTTATGGAGGCAACTAGTCAAAGTATTACATGTGTTTTGTGTTCTGATTGCTAAGCTTGCTATGTCTGCTGCTTCTACAATATAAGAAAAGTGTTTGGCATTTTAAATTAGATTCTATAGATAAGACCATCCTTCATTCTTTTGAATACCTTTTCAATGTATTGTTACATGGTGTAGATATGCTAGAAGGAGCTAGACTTGCTGTGATTTAAGATAACTATCTCCACTGAGCCAAGTGTCTACTCACTGCCCAATATATTGTTATCAGAATATGAAATTTTCTTAAAACATATTTTCAATTGGTGCTTATTTTGCATATTGTTGTCATAAGAGAGAGGAAGTTTCCTCATTGGTGACCTACAACCATGACGGGAAGTGGGAATGGGTGTGAGATCTCACCAAACCCTTTTGAGGGACCTATTCTTGAGCACCCTTGGGCAAGCTACACCTATCTACCTCACACTTGCTCTTCTGCTCCGTGGCCATGAAGCCTTTACTTTTTACCTTTCCTACCCTTGTCTCTTCACATTTTTACAGACCTATTTTTATCAACTGATGACTCTTCTGTTTTGCTGTTACAATTTCTTTTTTTTAAATTCAGGATTCTATTATCTGGAGTAGTAACTTGATTTACTCACAATTGAACCTATAGGACAATCTTGGACAGACTTTTGTTTGTAAAAAATGTAGAATTAATTCAAGGTAAAATATGATGCCAGATTATAGATGACCGAAGTAACTTCTTGAATTGAATGAAAGAATTTCATGTTGAATTATTAATGTTAGAAAAAAAAAGTTGGTGATAGTTTGAGCTTCGTGCTTTCAGTAGAAAGTTACGGTTTTAAGTTGTTCTAATGGAACTTTTTAGTGCAATGCAATTTCGTTCTTGAACTTTTAAAATCATAATTATTATATACTGGAAGGAAATAATTTTTTTTACTAATTTGTGATAAATGCCCCCTTTAATTTCTGTGGTTTTGTAAAAATGCCTTGTCTTCTTGGTATCTTTTTTGCTTCTATACAACTACTCCTTATATAGTCACCTACTTTTATCCTTTGCCTTGTGCAGTTGTTCTCAATGCATAATTGGGTACATATAAAGAGATGTTTACCATGTACTGAAACATTATTTTCATATTTGTGCTTTGACAATGTGTCTTGAGAAAGGAAGCTGGATATTATATATTTTTTCATATATAATTTAGAATTCTAAAATATGCTCATGTCATATATCTTATGGGCACCCTTACATTTGAGATTGGTATCTCCTGGGCACAATCTTTTATAGCCTTACTTTTGGCTGATTGTATTCTTAAAAGTATCATTTCTGATTTTACCTGTGAAAGGGACCTATAACTATTCTCCTTACTCTTTCTTCATTTAGTGTTCTCTTCCTTCATTATTTGTTTCCAGCGCTGTGTGGATTAATCTAGTTGTTGTTGTGTGCCACTGGCTGACATTTGCCTCTTATTATAATCTGTGTCTACTCTTTCTACCTCTGTCTTTCTTTCTGTGACTTTCTGAGCTCTTGACTCACTTGCTTCTGTCTCTGCTGTGCTGGGATTACAGATGTGTGCTATCACATTTGGCTTCTAGCTTGTCTTAAGTTAAGGAAACCATTTGGAAGTTATAAATAGGAGTCCATATTCATGAATTTAATGGTTCCTGAATGGCTACTATTGTCCCTTTGAATTCATGTTTCTAAATTTTTCTTTGATCTTTCATGTTTACCATGGCAGGGCTCTATCTAGATGCCTTTTCTAGTCCACAAAACCTTATTTTCATCTTCATGTTTTCCTCAAAACTAATAAAACTTGAAAGAGTTATGCCTTAGATTTTCCCAGAAAAGACTGAAAACATTTTCAAAGGGTTGAGAGTTTTCTAAGTAAATAATTTACTAAGGATGTCTCTTTGCACTTTAAATTCTTTGAAGTATTCATCTCGGTGTTGGTAGAGAAGGTTTGGAAATCATGAAGTCATATATTCTTTTTTTTTTTTGGTTTTTCGAGACAGGGTTTCTCTGTGTATCCTTGGCTGTCCTGGACTCACTTTGTAGACCAGGCTGGCCTTGAACTCACAAAGATCCGCCTGCCTCTGCCTCCCAAGTGCTGAGATTAAAGGCGTGCGCCACCACCGCCCGGCTAAAGTCATATATTCTTGATGTTGGAAAATAACCACTAATTCAGGGGGCATAAGGAGGGAGTATTCTGGACACAGAAATTAAAAAAAAATTGTATTCACATACTGATTTAGATGTATTTTAGGAATCAAACAACAATAAAATAAATTGGTCTATTAATTGTTTTTATTTTGTACATGTTATATATTGGGAAAGTTGTAAATAATATAGTAATGACTCCATACATAAGATGTGTGACATGCTCAGCTTTGTGGAAACTGCTCTGTGCTCCATTGAAAATCAAACTTTTAATCACACACACACACACACATATATATATATATACATTAGATTTAAAAAATATTGAATTAAAGCATTCAATCCATTCATGTCTGATCCCCCATTATTATATAACTATATTCACTGAACTGTAAGAACACTGTTTTTATATTCATATATTATCTTTATATCCTCTTATTTTTTAATATTTATACTTATCATGTCAATAATTTTATCATAAGGCTGAGATGCACAACACCTTTTATACTTGGAGCACAGAATGTGTTTCCTAGCCATAGTTCCTGCTCAGGAATTTGTAACAGTGAAGATACAGGGCTCTGCATCCTCAGTGTAGGTTGCTTTGTCAGCAAAGGATCATGAGTTTTGCCTAGACTCTTCTGTCCAGTCAGTCATTTCAAATTCCAGCTAGTAAGCTTTCTGCATGGGTTCAATTTTTAGTATGTTTCAAAAAGCTATTTCAAGAATTATGACCAAGTCACCTCTATTATGAAACAGTTGTTCTGACCCCTTTTATTTCAGGCTGTTTTTGATCAAGAACTACCCATGGTGTCTTATACCTGTTATTCAATTTCTTAGGAAGCTGAGGCAGGAGGAATGACATAGGGTTGAGGTTACCCAGGGCTACACAGTAAGCTCCAGAACAGCTTTGACTTCAAAGTTGAGACCTTGTCTCAAAAACAAACCAACAGACTAAAAGATCAAGAAGAATAATGCAAGGTACTTTGGACATGGTAGCACATGCCTTTAATCCTAGTACTTGGGAGGCAGAGGCAGGCAGATCTCTGAGTTCAAGGCTAGTTTGGTGTACAAAGTGAGTCCAGGAGAGCCAAGAATACACAGAGAAACCCTGTCTCAAAAAACCAAACAACAACAACAACAACAAAAAGAATAATGCAAGGTAGAAAATACCATGAAAATGAAGTACTTAATTTAAAATTCCAAAGACAATAGATAAGATTTTGTAGCATCTCTCTTCTGACAATACTATCTTGTTAGTCCCCAGGGCCCTACCTAACCCTTTTGGGGGTAAGATTCTAAGGTTGTATTGGAGTGGGGACTATCATTCTGGAGCTCTATGACACATTTATCATTGACATTTAATAGTAGGATTTGAAAGAAATTTACTAGATTATATTTTATTAGTCTTCATAGGTAATGATCTAAATCATTTTAAAAGGTAAGCATATGTATGAATTTAGGGCAAATGTATTCAGTCTTTTATCCATCCAGTAAGGGTTCATTGAGTTCTTACCATTGATCAGATGTACTTTAGAAAGGAAAATGGTATTCTATCTGTGTTTTTATGATCCTTTTTAAAAACTTAAAAGTTATTTATTATGTATGAACGTTTTGTCCACATTTATGTATATGTACCAAGCACATGCCTGGTGACTATGGAGCCCAGGAGAGGGTTAGCTCTCTGGAGTTACAGGTGGTTGTGAGTCTCCATGTGGGTGCTGGGAACTGAACATGGGCTTCCTGCAAGAATGGCAAGAGCTCTTAAACATTGTGAGTCATCTCTCCAGGTTCTGGCTTATGATTCTTGAAATCTGTTAGGACATAGATATGGAACTGAGCAATTTTAATACTGCATAGTTATGTTAACATACTCTGTCATGGAAACAGATGAAGAGGACTCAAGACCATTTGGAAAGATGTGATATTTAACCCAAGATATAGAAAAATAATAGAACTTTACCAGGAAATGTAGCAAAGGCAAGATGCTGTTTCAAATCATTATTTTCTTTGCCATGAATCATATCATCATATCTCCTATTGCCACCATCACTGTCCCCCTCCTCCTCTTCCTTTTCTTCCACAGCACCAGAAGGATACAGTGGAAAAAAACCCAGACCATTCTCAGAATATCAGACTAGGAGAATGTATAATAAGATAGTCATTGATTAGACTATTTTTAAATTTAAAATTACATTTATTGTGCATGTGTGTGCACACATATTTGAATGTATAAAGGTCAGAGGACAGCTTGCTGGTGTTGGTTCTGTTCTGCTATGTCCCACTATGTGGGTATCAGGAACTGAACTCAGGTCTTTAAGCTTGATGACAATGACCTTACCAGCTTAGTCATCTGGCAGCATCAACTTGGACTCTTGATGTATACATTTAGATATACAGGAAATAACAATTTCTATATTTCAATTTTAATTTTTACACCTAGTCACTCAGTAGTGAACACAATAATTCTATTGTTTTGAGATTTCTCCTACTTTACTAGGGTTAGATTGGGTTACATCTGAAATATGTGGTACTCTGTGTGATATATATGCTTCTGTGTGTATGTGTATATAAGAATATACTGTAATATTATATATGTATATTATATATAAAATTTGCCTCTGAGATAGGAGTTTCTGTGTCTAGATCTTTCTGGTCTGATAGAAATTTTACTTTCAAGTCATGGACATTTATTTTATAGAATTTCTGTATTTCTGTTTGCTTAGATATATTATAATGACATTCCTTTCTGAGTCTTGCTGTCTTCTAGTAGTAGTAATAGGAAGAAAGCTTATCAAGTCCATTCTTGTTGGTGTAGGGTCTAAAGGTATGTGTGTGTGTGTGTGTGTGTGTGTGTGTGTGTGTGTGTGTATTTCAGTTGTTTTTCTTTAGAGTAAGGGGATGCCAGGAGAAATCCATCTCTTTGTACTTGAGAATCTCTCATCTCTGTGATAAATCTTTTATTTTGAGGGTTTAGATTTTTTGAAAGCAAAACTGGTATAACTTAAAATTCGTTTGTATGTGTGTGTGTGTGTGTGTGTGTGTGTGTGTGTGTGTTGGCACATGTCCCCTCTTGATGCAATAAAGTACCAAGAAAAGAAATGGGGAAATTTAAGGAGAGAAAAAGATTACTTCTTCTAAGTGTAAGTCTCCCAAATATAAAATACTTGACATTCCTTTTTATTATGATGCCCCCAATTGGCCTGTGAAAACAATTCTTTTAATCCCTTATCTCCTATACTGTTTGTAATTTATTTTCCTTATCAGATGATATGTGTAACTTAACTTTTACATAATGGGTGGCAGAATCAGTATAAGGAGCTTGTACAGTGCTCTCTTCCCTATAAGTCATGATGCTCTGCTATAGTGAGTGGGGTCATAGTGTGAGAGGCTACTGGGTGATGGAGTTCAATCTTTTGGCATAATCTGATTAAAGATGAAGAAAATCAAGAGTTGAACTTTAAATTCTTCATCTTAAAACATAGCTGTGCTAATGCTACTTTTGAAGATTATTGAGTCAAGTACCTAGTTCATGTAAAACCCACTCTATAAGTAAGTGCTACCGTCAGAATAAGTTTTGGGTAGTTGGTTATGTCCAGAGTCATGGTCTCCTCCTGTCGGTGATAGGGGTCCAGCTTTGGGAGCAACCTTGTTCAGATATGGTGCCGACACAGGTGAACACAAATAGAAAATGTCACAATGTGTGTTTTAAAAATAGACCAGGACAAATATTCCTTTGAGTATTATTTCTCATTGACAGATACTAAATGATTTATAAACTACAATGTGTACAAAATAATCATAATTTGTAACCAAGATATGCCTTCATCTGACAAGATATTATCTCTACTATTTAAATTGTAAGTCATTTTTTTCTTTTCTTCTTTTTCAGTTATTAAAAGTGGAACACCTATTTCAGTAGATAGCTGAATAGAAATTATATTCAGCAATTTTCTGTCTTCATCTTTTCTGCTGATTATTACTTAATCTTCATACTTGCTATTCTTCTCCTCAACAATTCTATTTATTATTTGAAAACATGGCTTATCTGAAAGGAGCAACCCAACATTTTATATTAGTGTCATTTGTTTTAATAGAATATTGTGGTCAATAGATTTTTGTTAAAGTCTATTATCTGTTTTCTTTTCCTTTTTTTTTTTTGAGTGTGAAAGTAACCTGTAATTTCTAAGGGTGATATAAAAAGAGGAAACACCATGATCCTTCCCTAGTAGGCCACATGGCAGTATGGTATAACATGAAAGTATGGGCTTTGGTACCAGATAGACCCAAGTTTAATTGCTATAGAGCCACAGGCAAAGTTGTTAAGGGTCTTAAATGTCTCCTAAAGGCCCATCCACTAAAGGCTTCATTGCCTTGCCTGGAAGGAAGGTAGGCAATAGTAGAAGGATGGCCAATCATTGTGTATTTACCCTCGAGGGACATTAGGGCTCCTACCCCTCCTCTCTCTCTTTCTTCTGCTACTTGGCAGCCATGAGGTAAATGAGTTTTCTTCCTGATATGACCAACTACTTTGTCATAGGTTCAAACAAACAGGGTTAAGTGAGCATAGACCAAAAGCTCCAAAACCATGAGCCAAAATAAATCACTCCCTTTTCCGGTGATTTCATTAGTGTGTGTGTGAATAGAAAGCTAACTGGCAACTTGCTTCATTTATTTTGGTCTAAAGTTTCCTCATTTGCAAAATATATCTAGTAGTATTTCTTTGATTGCTTGTGCATCTTATGTAGATAAGATGATATATGTATCTATAACATTTAGCATTGCCTAATAAATACTAGGTTATGTTGTTAATAAAGTGACACATTTTTATATCATTTTAAAAAATAATACATTTTAAAAGATTTTTATTTACTGTGTGTGCATGTGCACATAAAATGTATATGTGGGTGCACTTATGGAGGCCAAGAGGACAGCTGTTGGGAGTTAGTTTTCTTCCACCATGTGAGTCCTAAGGATTAAACACAGGTCTCCAAATTAAGCTTGACAGGTGCCTGCTGGTCCAAAAGTTACACTTAAAAAATAATTGCCGGTATGTATGATGCTTGTGTATAGGTGACTGTATGGTGTGCTGCACAGGTGGAGGTCACAGGACAGTTTGTGGAGTCTGCTCTCTTCCAGCTGCATGCAGGCTTCTGCGATTGGACTCATGTGTGAGGTTTGAAGGCACACATGGCATCCCTTGAGCTGTATCACCAGGCCTACCTTATCATCTTGAAGTGTAAATTTTGATATCTGTATTTTTTAAATTGAAAATCACATTTTTAAACAGTATATTCAGACCCAACTTCTCCTAGATCCTCCCCACCCACTCAATTTCATGCCCTTTCTTTCTCTCTTTTTCATTTTAGAAAAAAAAAAAACAAAACAAACAAACAAACAAACCAGAATGATAAAACAAAAACAAAGAGCAAAAACCCACATGGAACACACACACACACACACACACACACACACAAAACCATAAAAACAAAAGACCCAATGAAAGTAACTTTTCTATTGTCATTCTTCACTTGATTATTTTCATATGAATATTATTGATTTGCAATAAGTCATTTTCCTCAATAAGAATTAAACACTTACAAATATTCCCTCTCCCTCTTTCATCCTTCCCACCTTTTCCTTCCCTCTCCCTCCCACTTTCCCTTCTTCTTTTCCTTCCTTCCCTTTTACTTTTTTTTTTTTTTTTTTTTTGAGGCAAGGCATGGCCTAGAGCTATGTGGTCCTGGCTGGCCTCAAATTTTTTTTTTTTTTCTGAGACAGGGTTTCTCTGTGTTGCCTTAGTTATCCTGGAATTCACTCTGTAGACCAGGCTGGCCTGAACTCACAGAGATCTGAACTCACTCCTGCCTCTGCCTCCCGAGTGCTGGGGTTAAGGGTGTGGGCTACCACACCCGTCTAGCCTCAAACTTTTGATTCTCTGGTCTCAGCTTCCTGAGTTTGGAATTACACATATGTTTCACCATAACCAGCTTTAAATATTTCATAATAAAATGTTTATTTTCTAGTCATGCCTAATAAGTAATGATAAAAGTTGTGGCTATTCAATTTTTCATATATTCATTAAAATAGTGCAAAGAAAACTTGTTATTGCTGATGTATCTATATATATCAGGTTACAGTTAAAATAATCTTTATCTAAAACTAAAGATAAGATTATACTCCTCTTTCTTTCAGTCTTCTGTGTCTTGGCCCTCCTTGGGTGGCAGACAAAACTTGATATGCATATCAACATTTTTGCTTCCTTGGCATCTGGTGTCTTACAGCATTATTATACAATAGTTAAATCCTTCACTTTGGTACATTGTTTAATCTTTACTTTCAGAATAAAATGTCTGTGATGTCAGACTATTGCCTCTGTTGTTCAGTACTGAGTTCCCAGTATCTGAAAAATGATGAGATACTAAACAAATACATGATTAATGAATAAAAATCTTTTTATTCATCTTATAGAACAATAGGGCTACTTTTACTTATGTTATTAATATAATTCTTAAGTTAGTAAGCATACATGAAAGTGAGGTATTTAGCATTTAATTCAATATTCTAAAATTAATAAATATAATTAATGTTTGAATGATCAGTGGGCTAGTGAATTTTATGTCAGTTTGACACAAGCTGGCAACACGAGCAGTGGTTCTCTCAACCTGTGGATCATGACTCCTTTGAGGTCAAAGGACCCTTTCACAGGGGTCACATATCACATATTTTGTTTATGGGGTATTTACATTACAATTCATACCAGTAGCAAAATTAGAGTTATGAAGTAGCAATGAAATAATGTGATGGTTAGGGTGTCACTACATGAGGAACAATATTGAAGGGTTGCAGCATGAGGAATGTAGAGAACCACTGAGATAGAGTTATCCGAAAGGAAGAAATCACAATTCAGAAAATGCTTCAATAAAAGTTGGCTGTAGGCTAGCCTGTAGGGCATTTCTTAATTAGTGATCAATGGGGGAGGACCCAGACCATAGTTAGTGGGGCCATGCCTGGGCTGGTGGTCCTGGGTTCTATAAGAAAGCAGGCTGATTGATCAAGCCATGAGGAACAAGCCAGTAAGCAGCACCCCTCCATGGCCTCTGCATCAGCTCCTGCCTCCAGGTTCTGTCCTTATTTGAGTTTCTGTGCTGACTTCCTTCGAAGATGTGTAGTGATATGAAAGTGTAAGTCAAATAAAATCTTTCCTTTGGGAAAGGTGTTTCCTCACAGCATGGTAACCCTAACTAAGACAATCAAGTTTGTTTTCCACAGAAAATGTGAATTCGTGGAGGATTAAGAAGGGTTTTCTGGAATGAACAGTCCATTTGGAACCAAAAACATTAGGATTAAGTTACAAGTCTGTTATTCAGTAGCCTTTGATCTTGGATTTGTGAATTTCAGCTTCATGTGCGATAGTCACAATATAACGTGTCAGTGGTGGGAATCAGATGATGCATTCGAAATCTCTTCTAAATTGTGAAAATGTTGAATAGACATATATATAAAGGAGTCGATTACTTTAAATAATTTATTCTTCATTTTTTAATTTATTTTATTTACATTGGTGTTCTGTCTCCATGTATGTCTGTTTGAGGGTGTCAGATCCCCTGGAACTGAAATGATAGACAGTTTTGTGAGCTGCCATGTGGGTGCTGGGATTTGAACTGGGTCCTTTGGAATAACAGCCAGTGCTCTTAACCGCTGAGCCATCTATCTAGCCCTACTCTTGTTTCTTTTTTTTAAATATTATAATCACTTTACCCTCTACTGTACTCTGAACTATGATCTACAGCTCCAGCTTTGGAAAATGCTTTCTTTTTCTAAAAGATTACTCCTTAGCACCATTGCCATTCACTATTTTAATTTTAACTTATCCACCCCAAATTATTTATAACTTTTGGCAATGCTGTTTTTGCCCCATATACAATAGAATTGAGCTAATCAACAGACACATGATTACCTACAATGCCAATTATGTAAGATTCAGTCTGTCCTCCGGTTGCATAGTTTCAGAAGAAATTTCTCGTGTGGAAAAATATCACTCTTTCTCCATTTCTTCTTGTAACTAGCCTAAGTAATCCAAATTTTATTTTATTTTCCTTAGTGAAGAAATACAAAACTCAAAATCATCCCATCAACAATTGAAGTGACAATTGAAATAGGCGTCAATGTTCTAACTTGCTCTATTATCAAAACGTTCATGGTCATTCAACTTCTAAAGCTCTGTAAGCAGTTTTGACGTGTGTGGCAAGCTCCTTGTTACCTTGTCTTTTGTTTTGTTTAGTTTATAATCATCGCCCAGCTCTGTAGCTGGAGATTACTCTCAAGATCCACTTTCAGTAACCCAGGGAAGACTTGAAGGGCAGGAGGAGGCTGACACCCGGGATGATGATGATGATTGAAATTAATAACAAAAAACAAAAACACAAATGGGGACACATCTGGCCCTGACTACTGGCACCCCAGCCCAAGTTGTCCAAGAGACAAGTCTATCTGACCCTCTATTTTTCTTCCATTGTAACATTTTATTTTCTTTCCTTCCTTCCTTCCTTCCTTCCTTCCTTCCTTCCTTCCTTCCTTCCTTCCTTCCTTCCTCCCTCCCTCCCTCCCTCCCTCCCCCCCCCCCCCCCCCCTCTCTCTCTCTCTCTCTCTCTTCCTTCCTTCCTTCCTTTCTCTTTCTCTCTCCCTCCCTCCCTCTCTTTCTCTCCCTCTCTCCCTCTCCCCCCTCTTCTTTTTCAATGTATAAGTTTATGTATTCATCTCTGATCTCTATTGCAGTCCCCTCCCTCCCCCTCTCAGGGTCTCACTCTCCCCTTCCCCTTCTCCTCAGAAAATGGGAGCCCCGTACCATCCCAATCCCAGCACATAGACTTGGACCAGGGTGAAGCACATCCTCTTCCACACAGGCCAGGCACTGCAGCCCAACCACGGGGGTGATCAAAAAGCAGGCATCAGAGTCCATGTCAGAGACAGCCCCCATTCCACTTGCTAGGGGACCCACATGGTGACCAAGTTGCCCACTGGCCATGTACATGTAGGGGGCGTAGGCCCAGCCCACTCACACTCCCTGATGGCCCTCCAGTCCCTGGGAGCCCTCATGGGCCCAGGCCAGCTGACTTCATTGGACTTCCCATGGAGTTCTTATCCTCTCCAGTCCTTCTATCCTTGCCCCCTCTTTTCCATAAGACATTCCTGCTCTACCTAATGTTTGGCAGTGAGTCTCAGGATCTGTTTGGGTCCTCTACTGCATGGAGCTTCTCTAGCATTTTTAAATGTCAGGTTTTTCTCATACTGAGATGAGCAGTGTAGGGTGAGTTGTTGGTTTGGAAAACATTCACCTGTTTTGAGGCAGTACGTTTTCCTTGAGTAGTAAGCCCATAAATGTTAAATAAAGGACACTCCCTCAGAAATCAAATTACACTGCAGATGTGATTATAGGAATGTCATAAGTACAGTTTTGAAAATTGCTCTTTATAAGAAATAAAAGACCAAAATAAATACCTACAAAAATGCCACAAGGTGAACAGAGGCAACAAAAAATACAGACAAACTTGCTTCAAAGTTATAATTTAAGGAGAAAAAAAGTATCTGGTAGTGTTAAAATGTCATAGCTGCTTAACAAGGGAAAGGGGAAGACTAGGGCTCAGGCATTAGCAACAGGGGATGACCAGGAGATCATACTCCATAGTTCAAAGAGACGGAGTGGTAAAGGATAATCAAGGTATTGCTGATACACTAGTACACAGTGGACAGGAACTAGTTAGGAAGGGAGGACAAGAAGCCATTACTATTTCTGAGAAATCTCTGCTTTCTTACTGTCAAAATGAAAATGAAAATATTTTATCTGATCCAAATTGTTAAAAATGTTATGGGTAAAGCATGAAGGCATTTTTAAAGTTCTAAAGCCAGGCATGGTGGCGTGCTCACATAATCCCAGCACTTTGGGGCTGAGGCAGAAACACAGTGAGTTTCAGAACACCCTGAGCTACATGGTCAGACATTCACTGTCTTTTGAAAAGTTATAGTTCGATACAGATGTGTTAGTAAATACCCATGTCACCATCCTTTGTTAATGTATTATTTTAAAATTAGAGGGAATTCCCTATTCACCCATACATAAAAACAAGACCAAAAATGTAGGAATTAAGTGGGTACCAGGTTATGCTTCAATGTATGTATGCATTATATAACATTTAAAGTAGGCTGTGAATATTTATTTATGTAGGCACTTAGTATTTATGAGAAATCCTGTCTTTTGAAATGTACAACACACTAACTTATCTCTAGTTGTCCTGCTGTGCAATAGCAACAGTTTCTTGGTCCTTTATAACTGTACCTTGATCCTCGCTGATCAATATTGCTTTATCCATCCTTACTTCTATTTACCTGTTCTCTGGAACCCAGCATTTGGTTCTGAATTTCTATGAGACCATCGTAAGAGACCCATGGGTAAGCTCAAGCAGGAGTTCCTTGTCTTTCTGTGTCTGTGTCTGGTCTTTTGACTTAATGACTTCTAGTCCTGTCCACGTGGTCACAAATGAAGGAAGGATTTCATCTTTTTATGACATAACAGTATCCATTTATATACTACATTTCCTTCCTCTATCCATTAGCTAACGGATACCTGTTTCCTTCTACTGCCTATTGTGAGTAGTGCTGTATTGAACATAGGAGGATCATTGTCCCTGACATGGTGACTTTATTTCCTATGGAAGTATGTCAAGTAGTGAGATGGTTCAGTCATAAGATAGTTTAGCTTCAGTTTTGTCAGGAAATTCCATCTGTTTTCTATCACTGTATTGATTTGAGTTCCCATAGCAGTGTGCACGAATTGCCTTTTTTTCCACCTATTTACCAACACTTGCTATTTTTAGTCTTTTTTTGATAATAGCTCTCTTCTTATTGGTACAGTGGTATCTAGATCATTGAGATGCTGATTTTTATTTTCCAGAGGATTAGTGATACTGAGCATTTTCTTATGTACCTGTTAGTCTTTTGTATAACTTCGTTTGAAAAATGTACCTTTAGATATACTGTCCATTTTAAAATGTATTATTATTTTCACACATTCTTGATACCAGCCCCTTTTCAGGTGTATACTTTGGAAATATTTTCTTTTCAATATGTTGACTGTTTCCTTTGAAGTGCAGCTTTTTAGTGATGGGGTCTTATTTGTATAATTTTGCTTTTATTTGCTGTGTTTTTGAAGTCTTAAAAAATTCTTTGCCCTTTCCAGTATCCTGAAGTATTTCCTATCTTTTGTTCCAGTAATTTTATGGTTTTGATTCTATAAAGTATATAGTCTATTTTAAGGTGATTTTTTTATAAGGCCTACAAAGGGACCCCATGGACCCCCCTAAACATTACTGGCTATTTGTTGTTCTATACAACCTGATGGTTAGGCCCTATTGATGAAGACAACATGTACCCATGTCATTGAAAATGCAGATGTTCAATCTGGTGCCCAACTAGAAGTCTCACCCCTCCTGACTAGCAAACTAGCATTCATGGTGCTGGAAGATACTTTGTATACTACTAGTGGAGAAAGGTAATCATCAGTATCACCTAGCTACACAAAACCTGACACCTACAACAGAGACCTGCCTCAATATATACTGGTGCAGTAGTGTGGCACAAATGTTATGGGAGTAACGAGCCATTTATTTATTTATTTATTTATTTATTTATTTATTTATTTATTCATTCATCCATTTACTTATTTATTTATTTTTAAATTTATTTATATATATATATTTTTTAATAATTTATTTTTTATTTCTTCAAGTTACATCTCAATCACAATCCCCTCCCTACTCCCCCCTCCAGTCCCACCCTTCCACCCTCCTCCCCCTCAGCCCCACCATCCTCTTCCCCTCTTTTTTTTTTTTTAGTTTAAGGTATTTATTTTTCCCCCCAACAGCTCTCCCTTTCAGTCCAAATAATGGTTCTTTTTCTTATAACTATAAATACAATACAAAACAACAGAAATAAATAGGCCACGATTATAAGTGTTATATGGCTTAGCATACATTCCCAATGTCCAGTCCATATGTATTTGGCACCTGACTTTAACATTCTACTATCTAACCATCTCCATGAGTTTAAAGTTCTATATCTAACTCAGCTTTCA
>CAJQZJ010013817.1:2251684-2292744 GCA_907164525.1 Lophiomys imhausi | reverse complement strand
AGAAGAAGAAGAAGAAGAAGAAGAAGAAGAAGAAGAAGAAGAAGAAGAAGAAGAAGAAGAAGAAGAAGAAGAAGGTGAAACATAAGATATGACTCAGATGATGGTCTTCATTCCCTTTGTTAAACACCCACAGTCTGTGTGAGAGTAATTGAGTGTCTCATATCTGGAATGATAAAGCATTTCCTGTTTGACACTATGGGTCAAATACTTTCAAGAGATTTTGATGCCATTCTTGGCTCAGGACTGTGAATTACTGCAAGATTTATGTCACCAGATGGCACCATTTAACTAGAGTTATGTGCTTGGGCTGCTTATAAAGTGGTTGATGCTGAATGGAGGATTTGTGCAATAGCTGAAGTAGGAAAAAAATCTTACTCTGATGGTATATGAGACTTATTTACAAAGATACACAGTATGAATCAATGCTTTTTGGGAAGCATGACAGAATCTGATGATTTTTTTCTTGGTGTGTACTGGAAGAAAATTTGGAATTGGTCCTCACCATCAGTATGTGGCAGCTGGCAGAAAGAACACTATAGGTTTTTCCTATTCTGATTTTCCTATATCCAGCAGGCTCATTTTATTAATATTATACCCATGAATCATTTGGTTGCTGAAGTATTTCCATGGAGTTTATATATAATAGATAGACAATTTTTAAAGATTACTTTTAGAAAAAAGTCTTTTAAGATGACCTAAATTAGGATGGCAATAATAGCTAAAGGCAGTTAGTACAGTAAATGTTCTATTGAATTACATAATAAATAAGTGTAACATAAACAATATCTTAGTATAAACAGTTATTCTAAGGAAAGGAGTGTTTGTCACTTGGTTAAAATACTTCTGTAGTGTTTTCCTTTTAAGCAGATGTAGTCACTCTTCCCTCACGTTCTGTAGAATGTGCTCTGAGTTTTGGTATAGCACATACTGTACTATTGTTCACTGAAATGTGCTGGTTTCTCTCAGGAGAGCGTGAGGAACTGAGAGGTAGGGACTGGGCTAGTTCTAATTCAGTTGGTGTGTGATCTGGAAGAGTACAACTTCTCTTATTTGAACAAATGTGTTTCAACTTCTGCTCCCTAAGAGGTACTATATTAGGCTCCAGGGGTTTGTTGATAAGGATATGGGCCCTGTTTTAATGGTCTATTAAATGGGACATTTACTGCAGCAATGATTATTCTGATGAAAACTGCTTGGAGGAAAAAGATAAAATCATGAGGAGTTTCTTCAACAGAGCAAATTCATATTATACTGTATTCAGAACATTTGAAATTGGGGCTGGTGAGATGGTTCAGAGGTTAAGAACACTTCTTGATCTTCCAGAGGACCTCAGTTCCATTCTTATCACCTATGCCATGTGGTTCACAACTGCCTGTAACTCTAGGGGAATTAACTCCTGATGCCTCTGGTCTCCCTGTGTTCAAACACACATATTCTCCCACTTACACATGATTAAAGATAATAGAAATAAATCTTTAAAAGATGTTTAGAGTCAGAAGCTTAAGTAAATAGAGTTATATTTTTATTACATAGGGAGTCACAGTCACAGAATATTCTTGTCAATGTTTCTGCAATTATTCTAGTGTTTCTGTCTTTTTTTGTGTATGTGGATAAACATGGCTCTTTTGCCATTTCAGATCCCGCATTTGAAACAAGAGAAGGATAAGGAGAAAAGAACACCCACAATTATTGTTTTTTCCTCATTTAGAACACTACTACTTATATATATATATATATCATGTTATATGTAGTAGTTATATATATTATATGTATATATACACTGTTTGTCAAGACATTTTAAAAAAGATATTAAATTCACCTGAACTGGGCCACCTGGTCACCTCTCTCAGAGGATTCTGAAAGATATAGGAGAATATTGTCATCTTTTGTTTAAAACATGGATCTTACATATGTTGTATGTTTTAGGGAAGAACTATTTAAATTACTTGATAAATTCATATTTTAAATGGGATTAGCAGTTACTTTTTCATTCGATAAGGTGTTGAGGGTTTGTTAAGTGTGTGGGTGAGCCAGAAACACAACAAATAACCGAAATTTTATTGCCTCATGTATAACATGTTATGTTTATGACACACTCAGTATAGCATGAAGACCACAGTTTCCATTTCTTTACACTCTTTTCACCCTTTGTATTGAATGTTGAAAAGCATTAACTACAAGAAGGAGCAATAGAAAAAGAAGTTTCCTCAAGTATTTCTTAGAAAAGGCTTACATTTATCATGTTAACCCTGGTTTCCAATAAAAGCTAGATGAGATGGAGAATTAACATTGCTCTATGATTATTTGTTCACATGAGTTGAGCTTAAGAGTTGCCCAAGGAAACATTTCTCCTCTGCAGTTCTCAAGTCAGAAGCCACAAAATATATTATGTATGTTAGGAGTTGTATACACTGCAATGACCTAGAGATAATGATTATCAACTTATACAAAATATTTCCTTGATTTCCCAAGGTTCTAGCATATGTTCACTTTATTGTTTACTGTTAAAATAACGAGCTTTTGTGAAACTGTAAGATTAGATTACCTTTGCAGAACTGTTTTCAAATCAAATCATCAAATATGACTAAAATTACCAAACACCACAGGTGATTTAGGCTTCATTAATGGAGAAAGTATTCTAGTTTTTAACGAACTATCTCAATCATGAATCTCTTGAAACTTAAAGAACTTCTAATCTCATAGAGACATACTAGAGCTAAACTCCTGGAGACATATTGTACTCAAGGCTTTCAAAAAAGCCTTGAGTTTAAAAAAAATCATTTTCAAATGAACATTTTTTCCCAGAAATAGGTCTTCTATTTAGAAATACTTGTTACACAAAAATTTAAAAGAATATTAAATTTTTAAAAGACATTCTAATCTTACAGCTTCACAAGGACTTGTTATTTTAATAGTAAATAAATGCTGGAACTTTCAGGAATCAAGGAAATAGTTTGTATAAGTTGATAATCATTATCTCTAGGTCATTGCACACACCTAATACATTTTGTGGCTTCTGACTTGAGACCTGCAGAGGAGAAATGCTTCCTTATGCAACTCTTTTTTTTTTTTAGAAGGAACAATTTGTATTTTATTATTTTAAGTATATTATTAAAGTATTAATAAGTGTATACTTTAAAGTAGTCATGTACTCATGTTTGGCTTAGTTGTCATTTATGTAATAAACATGAATTAATTCTGTGGGAAGAAATCAGTAATAGTTAAAAAAAAAGTCTGTCCATGTCTTTGAGGTCCATTTGAGGAATACTTTTCTTATGATAGTGGGGATGGATCCTAAGACTGGATCACTCTAAGCAAGCACACAGTCCCTGAGCTCTGTGCAGCCAAATCCTGGAAAACTTCAGAGAAATGGCCATGCTCTGAAGTCATGAATAAATTCAAATATAAGTTTTTAAAACAATATTCAAACAATCTCCCATTTGCTTTCTTTTTTTATCTGTAAGCAAGTTTTTCTTTTCTTTTTTTATTAAATACTTTATTTTTTTTCTTCAAGTTACATCTCAGTCACAAACCCTTCCCTATTCCCCCTTCCTGTTTCAACCTTCCACCCTCTTCCCCCCAACAGCTTCCCCTTTCAGTCCAACAAATGGTTCCTTCTCTAATAACAGTAAATACTATACAAAACAACAGAAATAAATTTGCCACATTTATGAGAGTTAAAAGGCCCAGTATACCTTCCCAATGTCCAGTTAATACATATTTGGCCCCTGACTTTAACCTTCTACCTTCTAACCATCTCCATGAGTTTAAAGTTCTATAACTGACTTAGCTTTCATACTAACTTGCATCACTATTATAACCATCTTCTTAGATCTAGAATGCCCTTTTGATTCCTAAACAACTCAAAATTTAACTATGAGACTCTAGCTGTCTATTCTTCAACCACCTCATAGACCTGAGAGGGATAAATATATCTGATTATATAGGAAATGCAGGGCCTGCAGCTTTCAATACTAACAAATGAAAAACCAGTGACTGCCTGGACAGTCCCCCTTTTCTCTCCACACATTCCAGCATCAGTCTTCAGCCTTTTGGTCCTGTTTCTCTGACAGACATTGATTGTAGAGCAGGAATTATGAAGGACTTACCTAACCTGTCTTGGCAGAGCTAGGCTGTCGACTTCCCTGCTATCAAGTTTTGTCCTTTTTGGACAGCAGTCTGTCTGCAGTTGAAGCAAGGAGTTTTTTCATGCCAAGAGATAGGCTTGCCACTAATTCAACCATCTCACACTGGAGATTCTTCGATGCTTATCTTCTACTTGGAGTAGAATAGGGGGTGCTGTCAGGAGCTGATATGTCTCGATATCAAAAAAAATCTTAATTTAAGATAACATCTTTGAATGCCATATTCTGCAGATCTCTTGGGGTTTTTGAAGATGCCCTATCCATCTCTTCTATTTAGATAAGCAAATGTTTCTTGTCTCTTAACAACTTGATTACTGAGTAGTTTAGAGAATATCTGTGATAGACTGTCATAGTAGCTAACAAAGTGACATGTTTGCATGACTAGGAGTTTGTTTTTCTTAACTATCCTAAACAGTTTTAGACAGTTGGTATCAAGAGGCCATAGCTTCACATTTTATTTTTAAGTATCTCTAGGTATGATACCATTAGGAAGCGTTGCCTTTAATTTTATATCAATATACAAAGATCTATTCACTTGTGGCTAAATATACTCTTAAATTTGTATCAATATACAAAGATCAATGCCTATGTAGCCCAATACAATCTTAATATTACGTCCATATACAAGGGTCAATACCATTGTGGCCAACTATAATCTTAATTTTGTATCAATATACAAAGATCAATACTGATGTAGTCCAATACAATCTTATTTTTGCACAATAAACAATGGTCAATACCACTTTATCCAAATATACTACTAATTTTGTATCAATATACAAAGGTATAAGGGCATATTCAATAATCTGTCCCTTTTTCTTGGTCCTTCCTGTGCTATGTCTATGTCTCATTTTTCTCAAGTCCATGCACTCCTACATAGGAGAGAAAGAAGGATACAGAAAAGGAAAAGTAGGAAGTCCCTGGGTCTAACCTCTAAAACCCATTAAACAGGACCATTTAACAGCTTGTAATCTCTTCCCCTAAATAAAAGAGTATTCAGTTATCCTTCAAATAACCAAAAAGGGGGGGTGGAGAAACACCCTCCCCACCCTCTGGGCATGGGACGTCGCTCTCTTAAAATGACTTCGTGCTGATTTGGGTCGTAGTAAACCTGTTTGGGGCCCAAACCAAAATGGAAAAATGGTTAAAAATGTTAGTACAATCCTTTTATGTTCAGTCCTTCTGTTCTCAGCTGTTTAGATGTCCTAAGGAGTTTGTAGGCAGAAACTGATCTTGCAGGCTTTTCTGAGGTTCTGGCTGGGGCATTGTGTAGAGCTGAACGGTCTTAGTGATATTGAATTGTTGTGGTTGTAGGCTTTTGATGGAGACAACTATTGAGGGAGTCTGTCAGGCTGAATCAACTGGGTCACTCGTCTTCTTTGGTGTCTGATTCTGTTTTCTGCTGAGGTTTCCGTTGTCCAGTTGTCCCTGGGTTCCTTGAATGGATGCTTTGATTCTCCTGGAAAGATAAGAACAGAGCCCTGCCCTAATCCTAACTCTGGGACAATCACCCTCTTTTTTTTTGGGGGGGGGCTAGGTGATATTTCTCCTGAAGCAAATTTGGTTTTTTGACAATATATAAAGTGTTATCTTTCAATCTGGGTTAAAGAAGAAATTATTTTGTTATTTTGGAGCTAAACCAGCTTTAGTGTATATGTTTTGAGATCTCAAAGGACAATTTGTTTGTATTGAGTAGGCCTTTTGTAAGTAGCTTTTAAACTTAGGTCTTTCCAAATCCTATGTGTGTGTCTCTGCATTCTAATTATTGGGATCAGAGACCTGTGGTTCCCATCTGAAGGGATTAAAGATGTGTTCCACCACTCCTGGATCGAAGTTTTTCTCTATTTAGAGATTGTTTTGTATCAGGCTGACCTTGAGCTCTGAGTTCTGCCTGTTTCTGTCTCTAGTGTGTTGGGATTAAGGGTGTACTCTTCTTGAATGATGGGATTAAGGGTGTGCACCCTCACCACCCTGTTCCGTGTAACTCTAGAATTTATAAGACCACTAACTCTATAGTGATCCTCCTGTCTCTGCTGAAGTTAAAGGCATGGGTTAACACCACAATTCTCATGTATTTTACCTTAGCTCTACGTTTTTTCGACACTTGGAGGTTTATAAAACGAGGTTGAATGGCTGTATCCTTTATTTTATTTACAGTGTTTTAGCATTGTTACCTGCTTTTTTTAATTAATAAATTTATTTGTTTGTTGCTTCAGGTTACATCCTTATCATATTGTCCTCTTTTCCTGCTTCCCAGCCCCACCCTCCCATGCTCTACCCCCTGACCCTTCTGTCTTCATCCTCTGGGGTGGAGTGTCCCTGCATACAAGTCTCTCACCACAGATCAGGAGTCATATGAGGGCCAAGAGCCTCTTCATACACCAGGGGCCTACGAGGCAGTACTGCCAGTGAAAGGTGTCTCCTTGCTACGGGGGGAAAACTAAAAAAAAGACCAACAGACACACAAACCCACAAAAACAAAGAACAACAACCAAAAAAGAGAGGAAAAAGAAAAGGGAAAAGGAAAAAGAAAAAGAAAAAAAGGAAAAGGAAAAAGAAAAAGAAAAAAAAAGTTTATGTCCATGTTCCTTTTGGTGTGTTGGTTGTAGTACAGATATCCCGTACGATATAGCTAAAATCCTACTATAAGTGAATAGATGCCATGTGCATCCTTCTCAGTCTGGGTTAGCTCACTCAGGATGAGCTTCTCTAGATCCATCCATTTGGTTGCAAATTGCATGATTTCATTGTTTCTGATAGCTGAGTAATATTCCATTGTATAGATGTACCACAGTTTTTTAATCCATTCTTCAGTAAAGGGACATCTGGGTTGTTTCCAATTTCTAGCTATTACAAATAAGGCTGCTATGAACATGGATGAGGAGACTTCCCTATGTCTCCATGAGGGGTCCTTTGGGTGTATACCCAGAAGTGGTATGGCTGGGTCCTGAGGCAAGGTTATTCCAAGAATTCTAAGATATCGCCAGACAGACCTCCAGAGTTGTTGCACAAGCCTGCACTCCCATCAGCAATGGAGTAGGGTTCCCCTTTCTCCACACCCTCGCCAGCATGTGCTGTCATTTGAGCTCTTTATCTTAGCCATTCTGACAGGTGTTAGATGGAATCTCAGGGTCGTCTTGAGTTGCATTTCTCTGATGATTAAGGATGTTGAGCATTTCTTCAGGTGTCTCTTGGCCATTAGGGATTCCTCCTTTGTGAATTCTCTATTTAGCTCCGTCTCCCATTTTTTTGATTGGATTATTTGGTTTCTTGGCATTTAGTTTCTTGAGTTCTTTGTAGATTTTAGATAATAGCCTTCTATCAGATGAGGGGTTGGTGAAGATTTTCTCCCAGTCTGTTGGTTGCCATTTTGTTCGAATGACAGTGTCTTTTGCCTTACAGAAGCTTTTCAGTTTCATGAGGCCCCATTTATTGATTGTTGATCTCAGGTCCTGAGCTGTTGGTGTTCTGTTCAGGAAGTTGTCACCTTTGCCAATGAGTTCGAGGGTTTCTCCTACTTTTTCTTCTAGTATATTTAGTGTGGCGGCCTTATGTTAAGGTCTTTGATCCACTTGGATTTAAGTTTTGTACAAGGTGATAGGTATGGGTCTAATTTCATTCTTTTGCAAGTGGACATCCAGTTGGACCAGCACCATTTGTTGAAGATGCTGTCCTTCTTCCATTGTGCGGTTTTGGCTTCTTTGTCAAAGATTAGTTGGCCATAGGTGTGTGGATCCATGTTTGGGTCTTCAATTCGATTCCATTGATCCACTGGTCTGTTTCTATACCAGTACCATGCTGTTTTTATTACTATTGCTCTGTAGTACAGCTTGAAATCTGGGATGGTGATACCTCCAGATGCTTTTTTATTGTACAGGATTGATTTAGCTATTCTGGGCTTTTTGTTGTTCCATATGAAGTTGAGACTAGCTTTTTCCAGGTCTATAAAGAATTGTGTTGGTATTTTGATAGGAATTGCATTGAATCTATATTTTCCTTTTGGTAGGATAGCCATTTTTATTATGTTGATCTTACCTATCCATGAGCATGGGAGATCTTTCCATCTTCTAAAGTCCTCTTCCATTTCTTTCTTCAGGGGCTTGAAGTTCTTGTTGTATAGGTCCTTTACTTGCTTGGTTAGAGTTACCCCCAGGTATTTTATATTGTTTGTGGCTATTGTGAAGGGGGTTGTTTCCCTTATTTCTTTCTCGGTATATTTGTTTGTTGTATAAAGAAGGGCTTCTGATTTTTTTGAGTTAATTTTGTATCCAGCCACCTTGCTGAAGATGTTTATCAGCTGTAAGAGTTCTTTGGTGGAGTTTTTGGGGTCGTTTATGTATACTAACATATCATCTGTGAATAGGGATAATTTGACTTCTTCATTTCCAATGTTTATCCCTTTGATCTCCTTTAGTTGTCTTATTTCTCTAGCAAGGACTTCAAGTACTATATTGAAGAGATATGGTGAAAGTGGACATCCTTGTCTTGTCCCTGAGTTTAGAGGAAATGCTTCAAGCTTCTCTCCACTTAATTTGATGTTGGCCACTGGCTTGCTGTATATTGCCTTTATTATTTCTAGGTATGGTCCTTGTATGCCCGTTCTCTCCAGAACTTTTAGCATGAAGGGGTGTTGGATTTTGTCAAATGCTTTTTCTGCATCTAGCGAGATTATCATGTGGTTTTTTTCTTTCATCTTGTTTATGTGGTGAATTACATTGATAGACTTTCGTATGTTGAACCATCCCTGCATTCCTGGGATGAAGCCTACTTGATCATGATGTATGATACTTTCGATGTGTTCTTGAATTCAGTTTGCTAGTATTTTATTAAGTATTTTTGCATCTATGTTCATGAGGGAGATTGGTCTGAATTTCTCTTTCTTTGTTGGGTCTTTGTGTGGTTTAGGAATCAGAATGACAGTGGCCTCATAGAGGAGTTTGGCAGTGTTCTTTCTGTTTCTATGTGGTGGAAGAGTTTGAAGAGTAATGGTGTTAGTTCCTCTTTGAAGGTCCGGTAGAATTCCGTGCTAAAGCCATCTGGCCCTGGGCTTTTTTTGGTTGGGAGATTATTAATGACTGTTTCTATTTCCTTGGGTGTTATTGGGCTGTTTAAGCTGTTAATCTGATTTTGATTTAGTTTTGGTAGGTGGAATTTATTGAGGAAATTGTCCATTTCGCTTAGGTTTTCAAATTTTGTGGAATATACATTTTTAAAGTAGAACCCGAATATTTTCTGGATCTCCTCAATGCCTGTTGTTATTTCTCTCTTTTCATTTCTGATTTTGTTGATTTGGGTTCTTTCCCTTTGCCTTTTAGTTAATTTGGCTAGGGGTTTGTCTATTTTGTTGATTTTCTCGATGAACCAACTCTTGATTTCATTGATTCTTTGTATAGTTCTTTTTGTTTCTAAGTTGCTGATTTCAGCCCTAAGTTTGATGATTTCCTGCCTTCTGCTCTTCTTGGGAGTGTTTCCTTCTTTTTTTTCCAATTCACCCAGCTTAGCTGTTAATTCACTAATATGAGCTGTCACAATTTTCTTTTTGAAGGCACTTAGTGCTATGAACTTTCCTCGTAGCACAGCTTTCATTGTATCCCATAGGTTTGAGTATGTCGTGCCTTCATTGTCGTTGGATTTTAAGAAGTCTTTGATTTCCTTCTTTATTTCTTTCCTGACCCAGTGGTCATCCAGTAAGGAGCTGTTCAATTTCCATGTGTGTGTAGGCTTTCTATTGATTCTTTTGCTGTTGAAGACCAGCTTTATTCCGTGGTGGTCTGATAAGATACAAGGTGTTATTTCAATTTTCTTGTATCTATTGAGACTATCTTTGTGTCCAACTATGTGGTCGATTTTGGAGAAGGTTCCATGGGGTGCTGAGAAAAAGGTGTATTCCTTTGTGTTTGCGTGAAACGTTCTGTAGATATCTGTTAGGTCCATTTGTTTCATGATCTCTGTTAGACTCAATATTTCTCTGTTTGTCTTCTGTCTTGATGATCTGTCCATTGTTGTGAGTGGGGTATTGAAGTCTCCCACTACTAATGTGTGGGGATCGATGTGCGATTTCAGTTTTAGGAGAGTTTCTTTTACAAAAGTAGGTGCCTTTGTATTTGGGGCATAGATGTTCAGTATTGAAATTTCCTCTTGATGAATATTCCCTTTAATGAGTATATAATGCCCTTCTTTGTCTTTTTTCATTAACTTCAGTTGGAAGTCTGTTTTGTTTGATATTAGGATGGCTACTCCAGCTTGCTTCCTGGGTCCATTTGCTTGGAAAACCTTTTCCCAGTCCTTTACTCTGAGGTAGTGTCTGTCTTTGGTAGTGAGATGTGTTTCTTGTATGCAGCAAAAGGACAGGTCTTGCTTGCGGATCCACTCTGTAAACCTGTGTCTTTTTATTGGGGAGTTGAGTCCATTGATGTTTATGGTTATTAGTGACCTGGGGTTGTTATTTCCCATTAGTTTGGTATAGGTGATGGTCCTATGCCTCTTTTGGTTTAGTTGCTGAGGGGTTTTCTATTCCCTTTGTTTTCTTGGGTGAAGTTTTCTTCTCTGGGTTGGAATTTTCCTTCTAGGAGTTTCTGTAGGGCTGGGTTTGTGGGTAGTTATTGTTTAAATTTGATTTTGTCATGGAATATCTTGTTTTCTCTATCTATGTTGATAGAGAGTTTTGCTGGGTATAGTAGTCTGGCTGGGCACCTATGATCTCTCAGGACTTGTAGGATATCTGTCCAGGCCCTTCTAGCTTTTAAAGTTTCTGAGGAGAAGTCAGGGTAATTCTGATGGGTCTGCCATTGTATGTGACTTGACCTTTTTCTCTTACAGCTTTTAATATTCTTTCTTTGTTCTGTACATTTGGTGTTTCAATTATTATGTGGCGAGAGGAGTTTCTTTTCTGATCTAATCTGTTCGGTGTTCTGTAAGTCTCTTGGATCTTTATTGGCATCTCTTTTTTTCAGGTTTAGGAAGTTTTATTCTATGATTTTATGAAGATGTTTCCTGGTCCTTGGAGTCAGGAGTCTTCTCTTTCCTCTATACCTATAATTCTTCGGTTCTGTCTTTTCATTGAGTCCTTGATTTCTTGGATGTTGTGGGTGAGAGATTTTTTAGCCTTCTCATTTTTTGGATGTTGTACTGATTTCTTCCATCGAATCTTCCATGCCTGAGATCCTGTCTTCCATCTCTTGCATCCTATTTTTGATACTCACATCCATAGTTCCTGTTCTCATCCCTTGATTCTCCACTTCCTCTTTTTACTCTGTCTGTGTTTTCTTTATTGTTTCTATTTCTATTTTCATGTCTTGTATGGTATTGTTCGTTTTGTACATTTCCTTCTCCAGCTTGCTTGTTTTTGTCTGAAAATCTTTCATTGCTTTGTCCTTTTCCTGTTCAAGCTCTGTCACCTTGGCTTGGAGTTCTTTAATGGTGTTGTTCGTTGTTTTGACTTGTAAAATTGGGGCTTCTTTGAATTCCTTCATAGATTTAAGTTCTTCTTGAAGGGACTCTCTCACTTTCCACAATGCAGAATTGTCATCATTTTCATGTGTTTCTGTTGGTGTGAGGACATCTGTATTGGATGAGCTAGGATAATTCTGCTTTGTTGGAGTCATATTTCCTTGATTTCTATTTTTTCTTGGACCTTTGGCAATATGGATGCGTTTAGCTGTCTGTTCTTGTCGTTTTCTGTGCTTGGATCCACAGGGGATGCTTTGGTGCAGGGGACGAGTTGCTTGGCTATCTGTCGTTGCTTACAGGGGGATCTCAGTGTCACTGTGGTTTTAATAGCCTGAAGCACTGTGATCTGGTGCAGCCTATTCCCAGGTAGTGAGTAATGGTCCGGGATTGTTTCACTGCTCCCAATTCAGACTTCTCTATGTTGCACACTGAGTTATCAGCCTGTAATGGTTCTGATGTTATGTACCTGTTTGCCAAGGCACAGATTCTGTGGGCTTTGTTTGTCGTCATGGAGGCTGACAGGGCCCGGCTCCACACCTAATATGTCTGGATTTTCCAGATTACAGCTATGGTCCCCTGACTTCTGGTTTCTCACTAGGCTTCTTGCCACAGGCCTGGCCCCTCAGCCCCGCCCGCCTGTGCCGGGTTCCCTCCCTGTCTGCTCAGCCTGCGGGGCCCCAGCCCCTCCCACTGCCTGTGCGGGTCTCCCTCCCCAGCTGCTCTGCCGTGGGTCCTTATGCAACTCTTAAGCTCAACTTACATTAAATTTTATAGAGTTCTCCATTTGGCCAAAACCATATGATAATTATAAATATAAAAGTGAGTCTTAGATTTTATTAATTGATATAATATCATCAATAAAATCTGCTTATTTTAGGTGGAAAACTCTGTTTTTAAAATTCTCTCTATATATGTTTACTTCCTTCAGATCTGTTTCCTTGTAAAAATCTAATTTTTAAAATAATACAGCTCTTTCTAGGTGAATGGGTATCTGGAGAAAAATGTATCTTATATGGAAATAAAAACTTATTGCAGGAGACTTTCATTGCCTCAGTTTGAGTGTTTCTGTTTGTAACATGAAAGAAGATAAACCGATTATATTTAGGAATACATATGTTAAAGATATACATATAATATATTTGTTATAAATATCTATACAATAACAGTTAGTGAAAAAGAGATGCCAAGAATTTGAAGGATAAGTACCATCTGTCTTCATGTGGCTTCCTCCCGAGCTTAAATAATGACTCATGACTGCATTCATTCATTTTCACCTTCAAATTCATTGTTGTTCTTCTATTGACCTGCAAACCCAACTGTAAAAGCTTATGTTTGTTTCTTCTGTCCCTGTACACAGGCAGCCAAATGTATCAGGAGAAATATGTACAATCTTTTAACTGGTTTCACTGTTAAGCTTATGACTAAAAAAAATATTTTGTTTCCTTGGACAGTTCACTGTTACTCTCAGAATATTTTTATACATCCCTTCTCCTCAAAGAACACATCTTGCCTTCTTTAACTTTAGCTGATGACTTTTCTATTTTATTTTCTACTACTTATTCTACTGACCTATCCTTATATGCATCTACAATCACCTCAGAGAAGAGTTTATGGGCATGCCTGTGAGTATTTATCTAGATTAGGTAAGCAATGGTTACTGCTGTAGGTGGCACCATTTCCTAGGTTCTGGTCATAGCCTGTGTAGAAGGAAGACAATGAGCCAAGAGTCACTGCCCTTTTCTTCCTCACTGTAGATACAGTGCAACTAACTGCCTTGACTTCCCCACCAGTCACACTGTGCTTGTGAACTGTGAGCCAAAATACGTTTCTCCCTTAAGTTGCTTTTGTCAGGGTGTTTTATTGCAGCAACATGAAAATCCACTAAGTCAGGCTATGACACAGTATGAACACAATCATGCTAACTCCAAATTAAATATGTAATTTGTCTCTTTTGGTTTAAGCCAACTTTTTTTTTTTTTTTGGTTTTTCGAGACAGGGTTTCTCTGTGTATCCTTGGCTGTCCTGGACTCACTTTGTAGACCTGGCTGGCCTCGAACTCACAAAGATCTGCCTGCTTCTGCCTCCCAAGTGCTGGGATTAAAGGCGTGCGCCACCACCGCCTGGCTTTTAAGCCAACTTTTTATGATTAATTTTCTTCACACAACATATTTTGATCATGCTTCTCCCTTCCTCGAACTTCTCTCAGATGCTCCCTATCTTTCTGCCCACCCAGCTGCATGTCCTCATCCTTCAAAACCAAAACCAACAAAAAACAAAAATCAAAACAAACAAGAAACCATTATGACAGGAATATCTGTCTGAGTCACTATTCTATTGCCGTGAAGAGACACCATGACCATAGCAACTCTTATAAAGGAAACATTTAACTGGGGGCTTGTTTAGAGTTTCAGAGGGTTAGTCCATGGTCATCATTGTGGGAAGCAGACAGGCATGGTGCTGGAGCAGTAGCTGATGGCTTTGTATCCAGATCCACAGGCAAGAGGCAGAAGGACAGAGACCAGGCTTGGCATGGGCTTTTGAGACCTCGAAGCCTACTCTCAGACACATACTTCCTCCAGCAGCAAGGCCATTTCTAGACTTATTCTAGACAAGGTCAACCTTAATCTTTCCCAAAAGTTCACAAATTGGGGACCAACAATTTAAACATATGTGCTTATTTTGAGGTTGCCAGCTACTCCTGGACATGTGGCCTGCCCTGGAGTGTGGTTGACATAACCAATGACATGCCACTGGAGAAAACTGATTTTTCCTTTTCCAACCCATATCAATTGCAAATAGCTTTTTAGCTAGGGGTGGGATTTTGCATCTACCTCTCCTTGTCTCAACTGGCATCTTGTCAGATGTGCAGGTCTTGTGTGTGCTATCACAGTCTCTGCCTCATTCTAATTTTTAAAAATATGTATTCCCTACTTGGATAGGCTCATCCTCCAATCCTATGATTTTAAATTATATGCTTGGCTGAGTGACTCCTTATTTATTTTATATGTCTGGCATAACATTCTGTGTATAAATTACCTGCTTAGCATCTCTCAATTGGAAGTCTATTTCAAAATGTAGCCCATCCCAAACATGGCACTTGATTTCTACCTTTATTAACCTCTAATTTGCTTGTTTCCTACTCTTTATTGTCTCAGAAAATGCTTTCCTTATTTACTCAGTTTGCTTAAACCGGAAACCTAGATGTTATCATTGATTCTTCTCCTTTTGCATTTCCCTCTCAGTCATGTGCAGAAAAAAAAATCCAAATTAAATCAAGAATGCTACCATTTCTTTGGATTCTTATTACATGACATGACGTTTTGGACTGTAATCCATTTTTTTTTCTTTTTTTTTTGTCTCCAGGAGCAGCTTTTTAGATGATATTCCTTTGCTTCCACTCTTGTCTAAAAATATTTCTGTGTATTATTTTGTGTACTATTTTGGAATAAAATTTTATTGTTTTCAAATCCCTCTTTGCCTTTCTACTACTTTCAGTACAAAATACAAAGTTGCTATCCCATTTATCAGGCCTTGTATGATCTACTATTTCCTACCTAATCTCTCCTAACAACACTCTTCTCCAATCACATAGACTTCAAATATATCCTTTAACAATTGTTGCTTCAGAGAATCCATGCCTACTGCCTTCCTTTATCAACTGGTTAAGTCCTTGCTCATTTGCTATGTCCCCAGGCCTTTCCTGACCATTTTGTATAAAATAGCCCCCTTTCTGAATTGATCTTCTTTCTCTTTACTTAATCTTTTTTTATTGCACACACACAGTGTGTATATATATATATATATAAAATACCTAATACATACATGTGTATATATATATATATATATATATACTTATACATGTACACACACACACACACACACACACACACATATGTTTGTGTTATATAGCTTTCCAAGTATAATGTTATGTATTGAAGGAAGGTACCAATTGTCTCACACCCCCCAACCCCTTATTCCTTAGAAGAGTTCATGGGAGTAAATGCAAAATGATATAATTTGTTGAACAAAGGAAATACTAACTTACTCTTAGTTGTTTGCCTTTAAATTTCAACAAGATAACTTCATTGACTTTTTCCTCTTCTTCTTTTTTTTTTTTTTTTTTTTTAAATGAAACCCATTAGGTTCACAGATGAAAACTACTGTGTTGGAAAAGGTAGCCATTTAAGAAGGAACTTGTATTTCACTAATTAATTGTTGTTAAAAAGGAAACTTCATTCCTTTCATGGTCTTTGCACCAAGAACTCAGGACATGAGAGAATGTGATTTATGAGGTTGGGAAGTAGCTTAGGTTAATTATGCTACTGTAGTGCCAGGCAATCTCTTGGAGTTTGCTTGTGTGCAATAATCAAAACAGCATCATTTAAAGTTGGTACACCTATTAAAGCATACACATTCTACGTGTTTCCATGTCTTGTTCCTTTTACAGGTTATTGAAAAACTGTGAAAATGTGACAGAATAAAACATGATTTTTTGTTAATAACTTGGCTTTCAGTAGTGAATATGGGCAATTAATTTCCCATAAATCTTTCCTTATATACCTGAACTTTTTCTCATTTGCACTCTACATAAAATTTAAAATATCATTAAAACCAACATATTCTTATTAATACAATTATTAATTATTGTATATATTCTTGAGTTTTTGCTAATTAATTTGGTAACTAAAGGTTCATGAGAAACCTACAATGGGCAAAACATTGTTTTAGATGCTGGTATAGTGATCAGTAGAAAAATAGACATATATTCTTGTTATCACAGAATTTAAAATTAAGTGGTAGATGACAGAAACATAAAATCATTTACTAGGGAAAAATGAGGTGTATCAGGAGAATAGGGAGCAACATAGATGGGTTCTTATTTAAAACAAGACTTAAGTTTGCAACTACGAAGATAATTAAATGAGGACTTGAGGAAGCTGAAGGAGTATGCCATATAGTTATGTACAAAGGAAGAACAAGTGCACAGATCCCAAGACAGGAGCATGAGTAGATTATTTCTGAAATCATAAGAGCATGTTGTGTGGATTCAGTCACTTTTGGGAGCCAGGAGTAAGAAATGAGCATGGTTGTGTAGGGGTTTATTGAGCATTATAAAAATGTTGATTTTTATTGTGAATGATGTAGGAATCCATTGGAGGGTTTTTAAGAAGAATTACATAATTCAACTTATAATGATCAGCTCTGTGTTGCATAGTGAGAATGGACTGACGCTTTGGGGTTTATTGTGCTGTTACTAACTATTCCACATACAGATGGTTGGAGTTTACATGAGGGTGCGGCAGCAGTGAGAAGACCAAAAGTGTCTAGGTCACAGACTTTGAAGACATGGCCATTGTAAATTGCTAATGGATTGGCTTCCATGTGTGAAAAAAAAGTGGAGTTAAGCAGAACTAATTTTTTTCCCCTGCATTTAGCTGGAATGCTGGCATTCCTAATTTCAGAGGTAGAAAATTTCAGGAAAGAAGTGTATTGGGATGGGGCAGGATAAAGCTGAGAGTTAGGATAGTTAAGTAAACAGTTTGGTATAGAAATTTTGAGTACCAGGAATATATCAAAGATGGATATCTTAAATTTGGAAGACCAATGCCAGTTCTTCTGAAAGAAGAAAGTTCTTCTTGAGGGAGAGGCAAGAGGTTATGAAATATATGAGAATATGAATATTTTAATTAAATTATCTGAAGTAGGTAGTATTCACAATTGAAGTAATTAAACTTGTTTTTTAACCAAATTTAATGCAAAATAGCTTTATTAAAATTTCACAAGAACTTAGTTGAATAGAGAGCAGCATTTTTTTTAGATTTTACTTTTTTAAATTAAAAATTAATCTCTTAATTTCTTGAATACAAATTAGTAGATAAAAAACATTAGCCTAAATGACTTGAATTCCAGCTTCCATAAATAGTAGCAATATGGGATCTAGCTTCAAATTTAATAGAGGTCATAGTTATTCAAGCCTGTTAAGGACCCACCTAACTTATCAGTGCAAATGATTTTTAACTTTCAAGCTTTGGGGAATTGATTTAACAAAAATCAATTCTAATGTGACAAAATACTAGACATAAATGAATTTTTGACTTGTCAGCTATCTTGTCTGCAAATATGAGACCAATAGTTTTTAAATTGAGAATGAAAGGGATTTTTTGAAAGGAGTTGAGGTTTCTTAGAGAGGATAGCTGAGTATTAGACTCAGAGAACAGGCAGGAGACAAAGAAAACAAAGCAAAGATTTCCCACAAAATAGAGGGAGAGTGACATTATGCTACTACTCATGGCTCCTAGTCCAACATTGTTGTATGCTGGTTCCTTTCATTCCAGGTTATGTTAGAGTAACCATCCCGGTCTTTCAATTACTGTATGAAGACTTAAAATCCTTTCATGGTTTAGAACTATGCAAACATAGCTCTCACCTTGAAAAATAGTTCATATTTTCTTACGGAAATGGGTGTTGTATGCGGTGAAGCTTGTGAATTACTGTAAAGAATAGAATGAGGTTGATTTGAACTCAGAAGGTATAATATTAAATGAAGATGGGTGAGTTGTAAAACATTCAGTGCACAGATGTAGCAAATAGCTGTGTGTACATGTGTATAAGTGTGTCTGTGCATTTGTGCGTGCATGCGTGTGTGTGTGTGTGTATGTGGGTGAGTGTCTGGGTGGGTATGTGGTTTTATGCCTTTATAAGAGATTTGGTTCAGATGAGTGTAGTTTCCTTCATTTGCCTCTTTCATGTACACATACCATGAAGTTGTCTCAAATAGAGATAAGTGGGATAGAACCTTATGGCTATGTGAAGGCAGGTATTTAGGGACAAGAAGAACATTACAAGTACTTAGGTAAAGTATGAATAGAAATCAAGCAAACTAAAATTGCAAAAAACATTGGATTATTTTGAAGACAAAAGAATCTAGCAAATTTTGAATCTCCAAATGATAATTTTTTTTCTTTTCTCCTAACATGGTTGGCACAGATTCAATAGTCATTTCTATTGCACTATGAGGAAAATGTTGTTCTCGGATCTTTCTTTAAATTATTGTTATATACTACAAAACAATGTAATTATTGTAATTTTCTAAATTTTGTGAAAGCTATAAACCCATACATCTCAGAAGCTAACTGAATCCTAAATATAAAAACATCTGTAGAAATCTGTGGCTGGTAACACTTGTAATTCTGTATTTTAAAAATTGTATATATTTCAGAATGTGTAGTGGTATATTATGGGTTTAATGTTTATTTCTCTAATGATGCATGGTGATGGGCATCTTCTATACTGACTAATTACTCAAATTTTTTCTTTGGTGAAATATTTCTCCAAATCTCTTTCCTATTGTCTTAATTAGGGTTTCTATTGCTGTGAAGAGATACTATGACCATGGCAACTCTTATAAAGGAAAACATTTAGTTGGGGAACAGCTTACATTTCAGAGGTTTAGTCCTTTATTGTCATAGCAGGAAGCATGCATGGTGGCATCCACCCAAACATGGTGCTGGGAAGTAGCTGAGAGTTCTATATCTGGATCTGGAGGGAGCAGGAAGAGAGTGTGACATTGGTCTTGACTGGAGCCATATTTCCTAATAGTGCCACTCCCAATGGGCCTATGGGGACCCTTTTCATACAAATCACCACACCTACTTATAAATAGGTTTGTCTACCTCCATAAATATATATATATATATATATATTGTATTTTAGACACAAGTAATTTTTCAAATATTTGATTTACAAACATTTCTCCACAATACTCAGCTTGAAGATTATTTTTAAAATTGTGATAATTTAAAAGCTGTTTATATTTTATTAAGTCATATACATACATACATACATACATACATACATACATACCATATATATTTACCTTATGCCTCATGCTTTTGTTGCCATCACTAAGAACTTTTCTCTGACTTAATTTAATGAGTAGAGTAGTTTATTCTAGATATTTTATATTTTTATTTCTTCCATTTAGCCCAAGGCCTGTTTGAAATTAAACTTTGTGTATGCTATAGAGTAGGATCTAAGTTCTTTTCATTGTATTTCATAGAAACTGATCTTCAGAAATGTCAGCTCATTTGTTGAAAATCCCTTTGTTGATTATCCCTTTCCCAATAAACTGTCTTGGAAACTTTGTGGAAGAGGCAGTTATTTTGATCTCTTAAAGAATTAAAAATATTCTAATTTTGGGACTGGAGAGATGGCTCAGTGGTTAAGAGCAGTGACTGTTCTTCCAAAGGACCCTGGTTCAAATTCCAGCACCGAAATGGCTGTTCACAGCTGTCTGTAATGGCTGGGCATGGTGGCACATGCCTTTAATCCCAGCACTCGGGAGGCAAAGGCACGTGGATCTCTGTGAGTTCAAAGCCAGCCTGGTCTACAGAGTGAGTTCCAGGACAGCCAGGGCTACACAGAGAAACCCTGTCTTGAAAAACCAATATGTATGTGTGTGTGTGTGTGTGTGTGTGTGTGTGTGTTCTAATTCTAAAATTAATTCTACAACTTAAATGTAGAAGATTGTTCCATTCTTTAGGAAACTGTCCTTTCATCATGTGAATTTGATTCATCTAGGAAACATAGTGCAGCAAATAAGTATTTAAATAACTTTGCCAATTAGTTAGAAGAACGGGTCACTATTTTTTAGTGTGGTGACAATAATTTAAGACTCTAAAAATCAAAATTAAGAGAATGTTCTGTTTAGGATCATGAAAACCTGTTACCATTTTGTTAAAGGGATATTTTATTTGAGAGTAAAAACAATGTGTGAGTACATAGTTTCCCTGTTGCCCTGTCTTTCAGGTAGATAATACACCTATGTGTACTTTTTAGATTCAGTCTGTGATGTTTGAACTTGGGATTTGTGGCCACTGTTATGAGAACAAATCTATTTTTTCATGTACATTGGCTTTCTTATGGCTGTGTTATGGCACATCTGTTGTACCTGATCCATAGTTTAAACTTTTGTTTCTTGAAAGTATTCTAGGGATTGGAGAGATGTCTCACCAGTTAAGAATACTTGGTGCTGTTGTAGGGGACTCCAAGTTAGTGTACTCATACAGGCGGTTCACCGCCTGTGACTCCAGCTCCTGGGATCTGAAGCCTTATTCTGGCTAATTACCGTCATGTGTGTGATGTACAAATACTTATGCAGACACTCACACAAACATAAAAGGATTTTTTTTTAAGGCAGAGTTTCTCTGTATAGGTCTACCTATCCTGGAGCTCACTATGTAGACCAGGCTGGTCTCAAACATAGAGATCTGCCTGCCTCTGCCTCCTGAGTGGAAAAACTCTTTAAAAACATTCTGCTTTATTTTTATTTTTATATTAGAAAATTCGGCTGGTATAAAGCCATAATAAATGTATATATAAAAAAGTTATGATGTAAATACAGTGTTCATGTATGCAACTATCAGAAAATTGTGTTTTTGTTTTTCAACCCAGGGTTTCTCTGTGTAGCCCTGGGTGTCCTGGAACTTTCTTTGTAGACCAGGCTGGTCTTGAACTTAGAGATACATCTGCCTTTGACTCCTGAGTGCTAGCATTAAAGGTGTGTACCACCACCATCTGGTTGAAAAGTTTTTAAAAAGTTTTAATTAATATAATGAAAAAATAAAGTAATGTAAAAAGATAAATCATGTTTTGTATTCATACATAAAATATAAAATAAATACATATTTAGATTTCAATTTTTGAGGTATCTTGCTCTTTTGATGATATGAGTTTTCTGTATGATTTGTAGTTTTCCTGTTTATTTGTTCATATTAATTATTAAAAATTTTTCTTTCCAACATATCAAATTAACCTTTCAGGACACAAGTTCCACATTAGTTTACTATCTAATGAAATCTCTTTTCCTCATCTCTTTTCTGAGATTACTAGCAAATTAAAGACTGTAGTGAGACTTGCATTGAAGTCAATTGTACTCTAGTTCTAGAGGCTGTACTGTGTGGCTGGGAGGTGCTTTCTTCTTGTCCTGCTATCACTCCAATTGTTTTGAGCTCATGACAGCTTTATAATATCTCCCGAGTTATTAAATCAGATCAGTGGTCCAACTTGTCACATCTTTGCCAGAGGGTCCTTCAGGCTTCTGGATTTAAGAGAAATTTATATCCTTATAAGAAAAAACAATATTCTTTCTTTTTCATTTTTTAAAAAATAATTTATTTTGTATTTCTTCAAGTTACATCTCAATCACAATCCCCTCCCTACTCCCCCCTCCAGTCCCACCCTTCCACCCTCTTACCTCTCAACCCCCATCCTCCTACCCCTTTTTTTTTAGTTTAAGGTATATCTTTTTCCCCCCAACAGCTCCCCCTTTCAGTCCAACAAATGGTTCTTTCTCTTATAACAATAAATACAATACAAAAAAACAGAAATAAATAGACCACAATTATGAGAGTTATATGGCTTAGCATACATTCCCAATGTCCAGTCCATATGTATTTGGCACCTGACTTTAACATTCTACTATCTAACCATCTCCATGAGTTTAAAGTTCTATATCTAACTCAGCTTTCATACTAACTTGCCTCACAATTTTAAAAATATCTTCTTAGATCCCAAACACCCTCTTGATTCCTAAACAACTCAAAATTTAGCTATGAGACTCTAGCTATCTATTCTTCAACCACCTCAGAGACCTGAGAGGGAAACAATATTCTATTGTTAGTCTGAAGAAATGTTTTACAGTCATAGCTTTTGTGATGTTTGTGTAAAATTAAAATAACTTGAAAATACTTAGAAGACTTCATGGGAAATAACAATTTGGCTTTGTAATGAATAGCTTTAAGACATGACTTTCAGAAGTTTGGCTCATGACAAAATGAAGTTATAAATGATGAAGAAACACCATCTAATCGTGCTTAAAAGTAATTTTGTTTAGGCTGTCCACTCTCTGAATATCTAGTCAACATTATGCTTGAAATTTTAGCTAGAGAAATAAGACAAATATAGGAGATCGAAGGGATATACATTGAAAAGGAAGTCAAAGTATCCCTGTTCTCGTATATGATTACATAGGTGACCTGCAAAATTCTACTAGAGAACTCCTACAGCTGATAAACTCCTTCAGCAAAGTGACTATGCACAAAATTAACTAAAAACAAAAAACAAAAACAGTAACACTCATTTGCACAAATGATAAATGGACTGAGAAAGCAATTAGGAAATATTAATATTTATTAATAAAATTAATACAAAATAATATTTATATTATGTGTGGCTTCACAATAGCCACACATAATATAAAATATCTTGGTATAGCTCAAACCAAGCAAGTGAAAGACTTGTATAACAAGAACTTCAGTCTCTGAAAAAAAGAAATTGAAGAAGATATCAGAAGATGGAAAGATCTCCCATGCTCATGGATTGGCAGGATTAAGATAGGAAAAATGACCATCTTACCAAAAGCAATTTACAGATTCAATCCAGCTCCCATCAAAATACCAATACAGTTCTTTTCAGACCGTAAAAAACAATCCTCAAGTTCATATGGAAAAACAAAAAACCCGAATAGCTAAAACAATCCTGTACAATAAAAGAACGTCTGGAGGCATCACCATTCCTATTTCAAGTTGTTCTACAGAGCAAAAAAACTTCATGGTACTGGCATAGAATCAGACTGGTTCATTCATGGAATCGGATAAAAGATCCAGAAATAAACCCACACACCTACGGACACTTGATTTTTGACAAAGAAGCCAAAAGCCATACAATGGAAAAAAAAAAGCATCTTCAACAAATGGTGCTGGTCTAACTGGATGTCTGCATGTAGAAAAATGCAAACAGAAATATATTTATTGTGCTGCATAAAAGTCAAGTCCAAATGGATTGAAGACCTCAACATAAAACCAGATACACTAAATCTATTAGAAGATTAAGTGGGGAACAGCCTTGAACTCATTGCCACAGTAGACAACTTCCTGAACAGAACACCAATAGCTCAGGCTTTAAGATCAATAATCAATAAATGGGATCTCATGAAACTGAAAAGATTCTGTAAGGCATTGGGTACTGTCAAGAGAACAAAACAGCAGCCTAGAGATTGGAAAAAGAACTTTACCAACCCTACATCCAACAGAGGGCTAATATCCAAAATATAGAGAACTCAAAAAACAAAACACTAACAAACCAATTAATCCAATTGAAAAATGGGATACAGAGCTAAACTGAGAATTCTCAACAGAAGAATCTCAAATGGCTGAAAAACACTTAAAGAAATGCTCAACATCCGTAGTCATCAGGAAAATGCAACTCAAAAGGACTCTGAGGTTTCACCTTTTACCCCACAGAAAGGCTAAGATTAAAGACTCAAGTGACAGCACATGCTGTTGAGGATGTGGAGAAAGAGGAACAATTCTCCATTGCTGATGGGAGTGCAAACTTGTACAACCATTTTGGAAATCAATCTGGCAGTTTCTCAGAAAACTGGGAATAGTTCTTCCTCAAGACGCAGCTATACTGTTCCTGGGCATATACACAAACGATGCCCCACCATACCAAAAGGACATTTGCTCATAGAAGCATTGTTCATAATAGCTAGAAACTGGAAACAACCTAGATGTCCCTCAACTGAAAAATGGATAAAGAAACTGTGGTATGTTTACATAATGGAATATTACTTAGCTATTAAAAACAAGGAAATCATGAATTTTGTAGGCAAGTGGATAGAACTAGAAAAGATCATCCTGAGTGAGGTAACTCAGACCCAGAAAGATATACTTGGTATGTACTCACTCATAAGTGGATATTAGCCATATAGTACAATATTACCATCAAAGTGTTACAACATTATTATGTAACAATTCATTGTCATTTGATTAAGAAATTGCTTTCTGGGTATCTGTATGATTTTTGTTTGTTAAACTAAACATCTGGTAACATAAAAAGTTGAAAGCGTAAGAAATCTTTATATGACGGTCTTATGCATTTTTATATGTATTTACCCATCCTTGTATAAGATCTGTGAAAGTAGGATTTTATCTATGAAAAACTGTTAATATAACCCAGCACCTATAATAGTGTAGGCACATAAAAAGTATACATTATTTGTTGACTATTTTAAAAATGATTTTAGAATTCTGGCTTTATATTTGTTTCATATTTTTATTTTGAAGATTCTTTACTATCTTCCAGGGTAGGCAACATACAGACAATGTTTTAAAATTTGTTTTATTTACTTTTATATCTTCAAAGACTACAGTAGTTCTCAAGAGTCATGAATACTCATGTGGATGTGTGAACTAATGACGAGTCTACAATCCACAGTAATGTTTATCTTTTATACTTGACTTGCCATTTTCCTTATTGTGTTCTTATTTTCTTATTGCTTTTGCTTTTCTGAAGATTCTTCATATTCTACCTAGGTTAGATTTCTTTATAAAAATTTACATGGAATTCACATGACTTTTATGTCTCTCTTATAGTTTTCAACAATTCTGGGATATTTGTAGCTATTATCTCTTTAGTATCCTTCAATATTTTTGAAATGTTGAATATTTTGATATAATAAGGTTCTTCAAACTTTTTATTTCATTTTCTTGTAGGTTTTATTTAGATAGACTGATGACTCTATTGCTTATTCTATTATCTATAATTTGGCTATATCTGATCTGCTGGGTAATGTATAAAATGACATTAAAAAACTTAATGAATATACTTTTATGAGTTAGGCTTAAAATTGCTTATACTTTCTTCTTTTAGTTTGTCTCTATTTCTTCCTCTTTTCTTTTGTCTTTCAGTTCTGGTGTGGGACCTTCTGGAGATCAATTCCTGTGCTCCAAGCATTACCCATACTAGCCCAGCACTCTAACACTAAACAACCTCCCAGCTTCTTCTTTTAATCTTTTTAATAATATCAAAAACACTCCTTCAAAATAGTAAATTGTCCCATATTCTAAGGGTTGGGCTGGGAAGTGTTATATAGTACTCTTTTATTGTGTCTACTGATTCTCCCTTTTCATGAATTAAGTCTTCATATAGTTTGTAAATTTTGTGAGTTAATCTTCAGCAAGAATTGCTCTCCCATGATAATTATATGTGTTGTAGAAATGTACTGAGAGATGAGCAGGACTAGATTAGTCTTACTAGTATATGAGTCCATTTTCTCCCAGTTTCTGGGTTTGGATGTTAGTATAATCTGAAGGAAGTATTATCTTAAAATTTATATTTACGTTGTGAGATCTAGACATATAGGAAAATTTAAAGCAGAGAATTGATTACTTACTCTTATACCTAGCCAGAATACCCCTAAAATAGTAATATCTTGATGTAAAATCTTCTAAATATTTAAATTCATATATATGAAGATATGACCACTTATCTCTTATGTATATATCTGGTTGTTATTTGATTATTTCTATTTCTTTCTTAATGCCCTGGGGCTAGGACTGAGTTTTGATTTTCTAAACATTCACTTAGTGTTGGGATTATTTACTGTGGCATTTTGGGCTATGCAATGCCACATCAAATGATTGTGCTAGCACACAGAAACAGAGAATGAAAAATCATAGATCATAGACACATAGAAACTACAATTTCAAAGAGACTGTTGAGAACATTAGCTCTACCTCTAAAAGAGCTGGTGGACAGGGCAAAATTCTCCCCACTGTCCATATCATAAAATATGCAAACCTACAAAGAAAAAAGAAAGGTGGTTTTGAGGATATGAGTGCTGACTTTAAAAGTTAGAGCCTCACATATACAGTTAGGTTAATTTTCTGTTGCTACGGCAAAATATCTGTGGCAATCAGTTTTTAAGGAAGAAAGGTATCTTTTAGCCTAAATTTGAATAGTTGCAGCCTGTGGATTGCTTAGTCCTGTTACTTTGGGTCTGTGAAGATGCAGAAATCATGATAAAAAGCATAGGGTAGAACAAAGCTGTTTGTCTTCTGGTGGCTAGGAAGGATGAATGAAAGGACCAGTAGGTATGGCTGATACAAACCCATTCTGCCTCTCAAGTGCATGCCTTTCAACTAGGCCTTATATCTTCAAGTTGCTACCACCTCCCAGTATCTCAATTAACGTGCCTATCATTTAACAAGACGTGAGCTTATGTGGGGGACGTTTAAAGTATAATCTACAACAATTTACTTTCTTCATAAGCTGTAATTATTTTTTTTATTTTGTCCTATTTTATCTTCAAAGGAACATGCAGATTTTTGACTAAGTAAACACACAGTTATCATCCATCTGTGTTTAATGCAATCAGTACCTGCTACTTTGTGCAGGCCTGGAGGGTGTTTTCTTCTTCATAATGTATTAATGTGAGATGGCTTAACAATAGGGTGGTGCCCTGCTTCCTTGGGTGTAATTCCTACTTAGGTTGAACCTAGAAGTAAATTTAGAATTGTGACTGTAATCCTGTTGAGGTTATGTAAAATAAGGAGGAAAGAAAAGAAAAAGGAACCAAGGAAAAGTATCAGCAGGACAAAAACAGGCTGCCTTCTTGAAAAGACTTTATTTCTCTTTCTCTGTGGGCATAGGAGTGTGGGTGGGCTCTCTCAATTCTACAGTCACAGATCCACCCCCCAACCCTCTAAATTAATCAAGTGTCAAGCTGAGAAATCTGTGGGGCTTTCAGCATTAGCACACTGTGCCATATTATAATTTTTTAAAAGCAGAGACAGAAACAACCCAAATAATTCCATTTACATCTGAATTAAATTCCTCAGGCATTTCCTGGATTCTATTAGCAATTCAACAGGAAGCCTAGTATTAGGAAACAGGGAATAATTACAAAAGAAGGGGAGGGATAGGAGTAAAGGGCCACTGAATTCTTAATGCAGAATTTGGCTGAAATGATTATTATTTTTTTATGATCTGGAGGTGGTAGATCACATTTTAATTCTTCAAAGTAATTTTCTATGATTGAAAAAATCCATTTTTTACTTTTTGTATGTACTGTTCTAATTGTTCTATTGCAAAAATCAGATAATAATAGTTTTGTATGTTATCTTTGATTGTCAGCTTGATGGGACCTTTTGTCACCAAGAGACAAATCTCTGGGCATGTCTGTGAAAGATTTTCTAGATTAGGTTAATTAGGGTGTGAAGACCTACTCCCACCCCCATGGTCATGGAAGATACTATTTTATGTGCTGGGGACTTCTTCCAATAAAAAGAAGGAAGTGAGGCAAGTACCAGCATTCATTCTCTCTGCATCCTGACTGTGGATGTAGCATGGCTAGCTGCCTCAATTTCCTGCCATCATATCTTCTCTGCTATTAAAGGACCATCCCTTCAACTATGAGCCAAAACAAATCATTTCTCCTTTAATTCATTTATAGTTAAGTATTTGGTCACAACAACAAAAAATGTAACTGAGACACCGTCTCAGAGCATTTGGGAACAACTTCTGACTTACTCAACTTTCACATAGTACTAGTACTCATTAGAATAATGGAGTTTTATGAGTCCTATGGGGACAACCTCCTGCTATTATTCTGCTAAGTGAAAATAGCAATAAATGAGTCCTAATGACTTATTGCTATACCCATAGAACAGAGCATCTCTTAGCCCTCATCAGGGAAGCTTCTTTCTGGGGGCCCCTGCAAGCTCTGCTGCTGGTAAAGAAATGAACTGTGAGAGGTGAAAAAGAAGCTCAGTTCAGCATGACTTAGCCAGGCTGGTTCAAACTTCAGGAGTCTGGCACTGGCCAGTTTATTTTAGATATATTTAAGTCCAGTACAATTCTGGAAAAAAGTTTTCTGGTGACAAGTATTCCAATTCTATGTGCACAATAAAGCTTAAGGTGTCACTACACTGAGACCCTTTTGCAAAGTACATGTGATCTCTACCATGAAGATGGTTCTATAGCTTAAGGGCCCCTTAGGGTCTGGTGTGGTCTCTGACTAAGTTAGAGTAAAGGTTGTCAGGCTGTAAGGTACTGAAAGACCCGGGCGAGGGAAGTCCGTCTCCCGACTCCCGACACTCAGGATATCACGGCCACCCCAAAACTCGCAAGAGACCATCTTGATGCAATTGCAAGAGGTTTATTTCGGGGGGGGGGCTCAGTTCACTGAGGGTGCCACTCGTATCCCACGCAGGGGTAGGAGCCGCGACCATGATTTGGGGGAGAGTAGAGTATTTAAACTACAACCCAAAGGGGTGAGGGGAAATACAAGTGGAAAGTACCAGCCCAGCCCATTGTTTACCATAACCCAAGGGAGGAGGGGAAATACAAGTGGAATGTACCAGCCCATTAGTTAGTCAGCAGGAAACATCCTACACCTGTTTTTCTCAGGAATGAATTTAATCTTACTTCACCATCGGCTTTGTGGTCAGCCGGTTCCTGAAACCCTGGGGGCCCATGATAGTCATCTGCCTTGTGGCCAGCTAGTTCCTGGAGCCTGGGGCTCATGACCTGTATGACCTACATTCTTGGTTCCACCCTTTTTATGGTCAGCTAAGTTCTGGGAACCACCTGGCGGCTGGCCTGGCTCTACTGCCGACTTAGGAGGTCTTTTAATAATTTTCATTCCCTTCATTCCCCACTCCTTTTAGTCCATTGTTCTAATCTTAGAACCTATACATCTGTTTCATTGTATTTATTATTATCTTGTCCCCATAACTCTTGATATTGTTTAGCATTAAAATCTGTACAGCACTTACTCTTAATTGATGAAAGTACTGAGGGGCCTGCACTAGGGCACCTGATTCTAAAATTACAGCTAAAGTCAGGGAAATAGGCTCTCTCTTAAATCGCTTAGGGTGGAAATCAAACTCATCCACAAAGGCATCTGTGGGGAGATAGAGTACTCTAGGCATAAGCTGTACTAACATACAATAATCTTTGGTATCATTAAAGATATTAGTGGCAACACAGGGAGTTAATCCTGTGTTGCAGGCCCACCATCTATCTATGCCAGGATATAAGTATCTGGTATCAGAAGTCTTTGGAAACCTCAGGGTCTCATTGCATAAGTGTTTATAGGCAGCAGGTGGGTTTCCTAAACAAGTCCTTTTCACTGATACTTCAGTTAGGGTCAGTTTGTTCTTCTCATGTCATGAGCAGGCGTCATGGTTGGTGGTGTTATTAAAAGTACCCAACATGGTGATGCCCTCATAGTAAGGGGGTCCAGAAGTTGAACAGAGCCAACATCCTCCACACCGCCTAGCTGCACTCCTGTCCCTACATTTCCTTGGGCAGATGTAAAAAGTCTTGTTGAACCAGCCCACAGCGTCCCTCTGGCCTCCCACACCGAACTTTGCTCCTAGCTCTTTAGGGTGTCTTCGTTGAGGGTCCCTCTCAGGGAGGTTCTGGGGGTCTGCCTCAGGAATATCCCACTGTTCCAGGCTTGCAGCTAGCTGTCAGAAGTCAGGAAAGGGAGGGGGCTACCTTATAGATTGACCAGACGACTTCCCCAGTTTGGGAAGCTACCTGTCAAGTACGTTTTTGAGGGGCATGGGGGTTGACATTCCCCATCTGAAGAGCACCTGCGACGCAGGCATAGCTTAAGAGGGTCCACAGTCTTTTCTAATCTCCACTCATCTTTAGGAAGTTCAGGGGTTTTCTTTACGTGTGAGACATGGATCCAAGCAGAGATGCCCTCTACCTTCATTGCGGTGGGGGTAGTTGAGAGCACCCGGTATGGTCCCTTCCAGTGAGACTCAAGGTTCTCAGCTCGATGGCGCCGGACGAGTACAGTTTCTCCAACCTGGAACTGATGAGGCATGCTCAGGTCTCCAGCTTCATAAGCCTCCCTGAGCTGCTCCCAGGCCTCATGTGGAACTACTTCAAGGGCTTTCATGCAGGTGAACAAGGGGTTAGAAAGGACAACATCAGGATCGAACATTCTGCCTGCCTTAGTAAGAGAGGAAGCCCCCCACAGAGCATTTCATAAGGTGTCAGCTTAAACCATCCCAGGTGTGTTCCTGACCCGGAACAAGGCAAAAGGAAGGAGGGCTGTCCAGTCCCCCCACCGGTCTCTAAGGCTAATTTAGTCAAGGTCTCTTTTAGAGTTCTATTTATCCTTTCTACCTCTCCTGAACTTTGGGGACGGTAGGCACAATGTGATTTCCATTTAATCCCCAGTTGAGTGGCCAGCCCCTGACTTACCTGGGCAACGAAAGCAGGTCTATTATCAGACCCAATTACCTTGGGTATTCCAAACCTCAGAAAAATTTTTTCAAGAATCTTCTTGGCCACTGTATTAGCAGTCTCAGTCCTTGTAGGGAAGGCCTCTACCCACCCTGAAAATGTATCTATAAAAACTAAAAGATATTTGTTTTCATATTTAGCCAGTTTAATTTCTGTAAAATCCATTTCCCAATAGGCCCCCGGTCGATCTCCCCTGAGTCTTTTTCCCATGTTATGCATGGAAGGTCTGGCATTAGTCAGAGCACAGGCTTTGCAGTTCCTGACTATTTCTGTTGTTAAGTCAGAAAGCCCAATTACATAATAGTCAGAGGACCTTACCACATCTTGTAGTTTTTTTTCTCCTAGGTGAGTCAGACGGTGTAAATCGGTGACATACTCGCGTCCTTCTTCTGAGGCAGGACTCGTTTACCGTCCTCTGTTTTAACCATACCACAAGGTGATTCCCCAGCCGACCCTTTAACCATGAAGCTGTTTCTTCTGCCAGGATGTCAGGGCAGCGGTCATCCACCTCAGGTTGTAGAGTAGCAGGATTCAGGACCGCGGGGGGGAAGGCAGGCAAATATCACCCTCTCAGTCAATAATAGGCTCTGGTAGTGGGTCATTTCAGCATCCATTGGTCAGGGGGATGCTGGATAATGTTCTCAAGGGCATGGGGTGCCACCACTATAATCTGCTGCCCCAAAGTCAGTTTATCAGCAGCATCTTTGACAAGTAAGGCCACAGTCGCAATAGCTGTCAGGCATGTGGGCCATCTGCTTGCAACAGGATCCAGTTTTTTAGACAAGTAGGCTACCGGCCTTTTTCAAGGTCCTAATGTCTGAGTAAGGACACCTCTGGCCACCCCTGCCCTTTCATTTACATATAGAGTGAAAGGCTTGGTTAAGTCCGGCAGGGCTAAAGCTGGTGCTGTTAACAAGGCCTTTTTGATATCTTTAAAGGCCTTCTGATGTTCAGAGGTCCAGGTGAACCCTCCTCCCTCCTTGGTGAGGGGATATAAGGGGGCTGCTAGTGTAGTGAAACCCGGAATCCATAGTCTGCAAAATCCAGCAGTGCCCAGGAATTCTCTTACCTGGCACAGGGTGGTTGGGACAGGAATCTGGGTGACAGTTTTTTTCCTGGCTTCCATCAGCCATCGCTTTTCATCTCTCAGGGTGTATCCCAGATAGGTGACCTCAACTTTAAATAACTGAGCCTTCTTGGCAGAAGCCCGATACCCCAACTCACCAAGTTCCACCAGCAGTCTCTTGGTTCCTTGGAGACATTCAGATTTAGTTGATGCTGCCAAGAGTAAATCATCTACGTACTATAACAATGTTAGCTGTGGATTTTCAGTTCTGAAGGAGGCCAGATCCCGATGAAAGAGCCTCATCAAAGAGGGTAGGGGAGTTTTTGAATCCTTGTGGCAATCTGGTCCAAGTCAATTGTCCCACTAGTGCATTGTCAGGGTCTCTCCATTCAAAAGCAAAGATGGGTTGACTGTCCAGATGTAACTTTAAGCAGAAAAAAGCATCCTTTAAATCTAGAACAGAGTCTTAAATCTTGGACTGGCCTGTAATTATTAGTGCCTGGCTTCTTTACCGGTAAGAGGGGGGGGTGTTCCATGGTGACTGGCAAGGAACCAGAATGCCCTGTTGTAACAGTCTGTGAATGTGAGGTCTGATCCCCTCTCTGGCTTCACAACTCATTGGATACTGCCTTACCCCAATAGGGGAGGCACTGGTCTTCAGCCCCACTACTATGAGAGGAACTCTTTCTGCCATCCCCATACCTCTGGTCTCAGCCCACGCCTTTGGGAATTCTGTTAACCAGTTACTGATATCCAGGGCCTCTTGTTGCCCAAGAGGCTCGTGGAGCCGATATTTTTCTTCAAATTTTAAGGCCGATATCATAGAAGTAGGAGTTCCCCACATCACCTCTGGCACTTCCTTAGCAAACTGAATCTGTGCCTCCAGTTTTTCTGTTTTTTTTTTAAAAAATTTTTCCAATGGTTGTTTCAGGACTGAATATTCTGCTCCTGTGTCCATCAGAAAGTTTACAGGGGTCCCCTCCACGTTCAGGGTTACCCTTGGCTCAGAGAGGGGGATCTGAGCCCCATCGCCCCTAATCATCTTCTTTAAGAGCCAGGACCTTAGGGGTTTTTTCCTTTTTCTTTGGGCAATCTCGAGCCCAGTGTCCTTTTTCTTTACAATAGGCACACTGATCTTTTTCCAACCGGCATCTCTGTTCTCCATTCCCATTCGGTCTAGGTCTTCTGTTGCCCAGGTTCCCTGTCTGTCTAGGCCCTGTTCTCTCTCTCTCTCTCTCTCTCTCTCTCTCTCTCTCTCTCTCTCTCTCTCTCCTACAACTGTGGCCAGTATCCTAGTCAAGTTTCTTTCTTGTTTGCAATCCCGCCTGTCCTCTCTCTCTCTTTTCTCTCTCTCTTTTTTCTCTCTTTTCTTTCCTGTTTCTCTTCCTCAGTCTCTCTCTTATGATACACTTTCTCTGCCTCTCTAACAAGATTCCTATAAAGGCCATAGCCACAGCTGCTCGTTGTCCCTCAGAGGTGGGTCAAAGGGAGTGTACCACCTGTAGGCCTCCATCAACCTCTCAAGGAATACGGACGGTGGCTCAACAAGACCCTGAAGCACTCCTCTTACCTTGGCCAAATTGGTGGGGCACCAAGCGCACCTCTGAGACCTGCCACTAGAGTCTGGCGGAAAAACTGTCGGCCGCTCCCTACCTGCAGCCGTGTTGAAGTCCCAATCTGGTGGATCAAGGGGGGAACCCAGCATAGATCTCATTCTGGAGGGTAGTGGGGGTCCCATTGTCTCCGGGGACATTCTTCTGTGCCTCCAAGAGAATTCTCTCCCTCTCCTCTGTAGTAAAGAGAACCTGCAAAAGCTGCTGGCAATTATCCCAGGTGGGTTGGTGAGAAAACATCAGGGATTCCATCAAACCTGTAAGACTAGCAGGGTTTTCAGAGAAAGACGGCTGGTTAGCTTTCCAATTATATAAATCAGCTGAGGAGAAAGGCCAATATTGTAAGGGTTGAAAAGCTGGTGGGTCCACGGGGGCCCGACCGTTCGGAGGGGTAGAGCCACAGTGGAATCGGGTCCCTCTGGACTCAACCCTCTCTGGCTCCGAGTGCCAGTTGCCGGCCCTCCCCCCTCTGCTCATTGTAGTTCCAGGCTCGGCCAGAGCCCGGGCTGGTGTGGGGACGCCTGGGGTGGCTGGGGGTAGGGGGGTGGCCATGGTGGGCTCCGCCACTCAGGTGGATCCTCCATCTAGGGATAGATATTAGGCGGAGCTGAAGATGTTGTTTCTGAAGCTGGCTTTTGTTTTGATTTAGGCTCTGTGCCACGGAGAGCCAGGGCTCAGGAGTGTGGCTTCCTTCCTCTCACCCAAGGTTTTACCCATGGGGGTGGGTTCTGGATCAGGTCTTGCCAAACAGTAATGTATGGCTGTTGATCGGGATGAGACCCTGGTCCTTCCTTAAAGACAACATCTTTTACCTCAAAAATAATGGTCCAGTCAAAAGTCCCTTCGGGTGGCCACCCGACGTCAAAAGTAGGCCACTCCAAAGCACAGAAAGTCTGTCACGGTCTCTTTTTAACCTCAACTGACAAATTATGAGCCCTAGTTCTAACTTCAGTCCAATGATCCAGTGTCAAACATAGAGGAGTCATTACAGTCTGTCCCATTGTCACAAGTAACACAAAACACAAACACAAGATACACAGAAAAACACAACGAAAAATCCTTTTCAATCTCAAATGCTGGTACCACTCCAGAGAAACAGATGGCCAGGAGGTCTCTTGTGTCCCCTCTCTCAAGAGGACCACTGTATCCTCCCTGGCACCCAGATAAACAGACGACCATGAGGTCTCTCATGTCCCCTCTTTCAAGAGGACCACTGTATCCTCCCCGGCACCCAGATGGGACCCTCCCAGGCGTCCCTGGGGTACCTGTCCTCCTGGGACGTCTCCCAGGGCTACAGCTGCTGATCCACTAGCACGTCTGCCTAATCACCCATCCATCTCCTCACAAGACAGAAACGGCTGTCAAACCGAAAACAACCTTCGCGAAGTCAACTTTCAGCTTTTGCACAAACCATATAACAGAACCAGATAACAGAGACAAACCCAGGACACAGAGACAGAAATCTCACAAACCAGACAACAGAAATAGGCCCAAGACACAGAAATCTCACCTCCAAGTGGGTTCTTGTAGAGATTGGGATGGCCACAACTTCCCGGCCCATGCACCAAATGAAAGACCGGGGGAGGGAAGTCCGTTTCCCGACTCCCGACACTCAGGATATCACGGCCACCCCAAAACTTGCAAGAGACCATCTTGATGAGTTGCAAGAGGTTTATTTCGGGGGGGGGGGGCTCAGTGTACTGAGGGTGCCACTCGTATCCCATGCAGGGGTAGGAGCCGCGACCATGATTTGGGGGAGAGTAGAGTATTTAAACTACAACCCAAAGGGGTGAGGGGAAATACAAGTGGAAAGTACCAGCCCAGCCCATTGTTTACCATAACCCAAGGGAGGAGGGGAAATACAAGTGGAATGTACCAGCCCATTAGTTAGTCAGCAGGAAACATCCTACACCTGTTTTTCTCAGGAATGAATTTAATCTTACTTCACCATCGGCTTTGTGGTCAGCCGGTTCCTAAAACTCTGGGAGCCCCTGATAGTCATCTGCTTTGTGGCCAGCTAGTTCCTGGAGCCCGGGGCTCATGACCCATATGACCTACATTCTTGGTTCCACCCTTTTTATGGTCAGCTAAGTTCTGGGAACCACCTGGCAGTTGGCCTGGCTCTACTGCCAACTTAGGGGGTCTTGTAATAATTTTCATTCCCTTCAGTACATGTGACATCTCCCCTAAGGATGGGTTCTACTGACTGAGAAACAAAACTAAAGATAAATGTCTAGGTTGGGAGAGTCTGGGATAAACATTCTGGGGGACTGGAGTTAGGCCTGACTCTACAGAGAGGAAAGGCCACAAGGTTATTGATAACATCCACTGTCAGCCTTCTGGTGGAAAATAGATATACATTTCCTCCATTGATGAGACAACCCTGTAGGATAAACATTCCTGAGCCTGCCTTTTCCAGAGATTCTCTCTGAGCATTGTGCTCTCTGCATTTCTTATAGTAGTGCCAGTTAACACAGAGATCCGCAACTGGACAATGTAGACAGAGAGACAGACAGACAGACAGATGAGAAAGAGAGAAAGAGAGAGAGAGAGAGAGAGAGAGAGAGAGAGACTTAAGAATACTCAGCAGTAAATGGAATGTGTTTATTATGCCCCTTCCCTCAGGGCTCAGGGATATATGTAGAAGAGGAATCAGAAAGATTGTAAGAACTAGAGGTGGTGGATGATTTCAAGCAAGCAGCATTTTAAGACACATCATACAGATATGAAGTCACAGAGACTGGGAAGGAACACACAAGACCTGCATAAGATCAAACCAGACAAAATTCCAAGACATAGAAGGGGAAGAGCCCAACCATAAAACTTTCTTCAATTGGTAGCTTCTGGGAGAAGGAAAGCCAGTTTTCTTTAATGGAGTGACTGAGTGTGTCAACTACACTACAGGGCAGGTCTGATGCTCAGGAGCAGTTTGGCTAACAAAACAGACTCCTTGACTGTGTGTGTGTGTGTGTGTGTGTGTGTGTGTGTGTTAGCTTTTTAAGAGAGAGAAATGAATGTAGAGGGAAAAGTTCTTGGAGGAACTTGAGTAGATAAAAAAATATGATCAAAATGTATGAAAAATTTCAAAAGGATTTAAAAAATTATATTTATTGAAAGTAAAACCCTTATAAATCATAATAAACATTAGCTGTTATACAGTGTTATATACTAGATATATTAGCTTTCCTAGATAAAAATTTTACCTTTAAAATGAGTTTAAATTTAATCATTTCTTCTTTTTTTTCAGTTTAAAGTTATATGAGATTAAAAATAATGAGAGAAATAATCCATTATAAAAGGAAACAGTCATTATAATTTGAAGCTATACATATATAGGTAATGGGCTGATATTCCTGTAACCAAAACAAACAAACAAACAAAGAAAAAACCCAACAAAACCAAAAAAAAAAAACCCAAAACAAGTTAGCAGAGAAAGGCTTAATACATTTATAGAAGTTTTATGAGAGAAGGCTCAGCAGTTATGTGTACTTACTGCTCTTGCAAAGAAACCAGGTTGGGTTCCCAACCACAAGCATAGTGGTTCACAACCATCCATAACTATAGGTCTATGGGGATCTGATGTCTTCTTCTGATGTCTGCTGGCACCAAGCACATATGTACATCTATTCATGTACATGAAATAAAATAAATCAAACTAAGAAAAAAAATATGTGGCATAGGGACCTTTCAAATTAAATTGAACTGAAGACCCAAAGATATGGCTGAGTTTCTTCTTTCTTCCTACTTCCTTTCCTTCTTTTCCTTTTAGTTACAAGTAAATTCAAGGCCACAAAGAAAGAGACCACCATTCCAACTGAAGTGTCTGCACAAGGCAAACTTTACTCTTGATCAAGAGGGTGTGCTCCCAAGAGTGAACACAAAGAGACAGGAAGGGCATCTGGTTTTTAATCTATCTTAGGTGTGAATATGTCTTTTCTCCATTGGCTGTGGACAATGGAGTCTTAATTCAGCTGGCTAGTTTGAATATCCAGCCATCTTAAACTCATTATATATATATATATATATATATATATAAATACTCAATGCAAAAGTGGAATAATTTCTTAAATTTTATTAAATCCTGGTAGAATAAAACTATCAATAACAAGAAAAGGTGTCCAGGTCATTAACAATTAGAGAAATGCCTATCAAAGTCTCTTTGGGAGTCTGTCTCACTCGAATCAGAGTGGCTCCAATCAAGGAAGCAAATGTAGGTAAGGCTTGATAGTACATACCTGTAATTCTCCCACTTCGTAGGCTGAGGTGAGACCATCATGAGTTGTAGTTCAGACTGGGCAACTTATTGAGACTCTGTCTCAAAACAAAAACAAAAGAAGGCTAGAGTGCTCACATAGAATGTGTGAATATTTAGGTTTACCACCCTTGTGCTACCCCACCAAAGCATTGATATAGCTGGGATAAATTATTACACTATAATAGAAATAGGATGTACTTTAGAATCAATCTTTCTAATTTTCGAATTTTAATGACTTTTAAAATATATAAGCTTATCCAGCGAGGCATTTCTTATTAGCATAAATTTGAGGTACTCTGTGTAGAACCTAGATTTCTATAGGAGATAAGCAGCATAGTGCAATTGCAAACACATTAGTCTTACTTAGATTTTAACATTTTGTATACATGAATATTATCATCATTACTTTATATTCATTCTAGTCCAAATATTAATTTATTTAAAAATTTAGCATCATCTTCCTTTTTCATTCCACCATTTTGAAGAAGGTATTCTGAAGATTCTGTGAGCCTACTGAGCTTGTCAGAGTTTTATTTTTAAGCAAGCATGTAGAAATTTATTCACTAAAAATCTTTGAGTGCTTCTCCTTTTTTTCTGAAATAAAGTGCAAAACTTTAGGTCTCTGTGATCTCATTCTCTGTCTTTTCAGCTGGAGTCCACTTGCACTTGTCATTCATAGGCTGTCAAGCTTGTATTCCCCCAAGAGCTTATTTGTACTTCCCTTACCCTGGTGGACATTGTTTAGCTCCTGGGGTGCCCTTTCCCCCTCTGAATGCCTGCAGTCCCTTTGCAGGTATTGTGCTTCATTTTAATGCAAGACGCTCTATTGTATCTTTCAGATACTGTGTTTTTACAAGCTGAAGGGCTTTGGTAATCTTCAATTGATGAAAACTTTTAGCACTGTTTCTTACTGCTCAGACGATGCTTAACACTCTTAACAATAAAATATTTTCAATCCAACCATTTACTGTCTTTGAGAGTATAATTGCATCATGTTCCCCTTCTTTTCTTCTCTTTAAACTCTCCCATACTTCCTTTCCTTGTTCTCTTTCAAATTCATGGCCTCTTTTTTCATTAATTGTTGTTATGTGAATATTTATGTGTATATACTATTTACATCTATATTCCTATATATAACCTAAATCTGAATACTAATAATGCTATTGTATATGTTTTTAGGGCTGACCCTTCTGTATCTGATAACTAATTGGCATGTTGTTCTCTGGAGAAGACTACTTTTCCCATTCTCAGCATTTCTTAGTAGCCTGTAGTTCTTCGTGCAGAGGTGAGACCGATATAATGCTACTGTACTCTTAACAGATTGAAGTATAGGATACATATACATTTGATATTCATTAGTAAAGTAAAAAAAAAAAAAACCAACAAAACAAAACAAAAAACCCAAAACGGTGACCCACTTTATTGTGACACTTTGTTTTACTGTGGTAGTCTGAAGTCAAACCTATAGTATCTCTGATAAATGCCTCTGCTTTTCAAGATAGCTCAGTTTTCTTATTTTGAAGACTCTACTAAGCCAAGGTGGAAGGTGCTTTCATCTCTAGGAATGAGACTTTTGTCTTTCCATAGTATTTTTGTAATAATGAATGTTATAAGATTACCATCTCATATTTTTTTGAGACAGTGCTTTATTATGTATCTCGGGCAGGCCTTGACTAGTGATATTCATGCCTCAGTGTCTCAGTTGTTACGATTTCAGGTGTAAAGCATCACACTCAAGCTCTTTTCACATATTAAACTCCTTTTTTCTATTCACTAACAGAGTTGTTTAATTGATACTAAAGGTTGGGGTAATTTCTCTTTGGCTACTCTTCTTCCATTTCATTGTTGGTTTCAGTGGGGTCCTAGAGGGTTCATATGGGGCCGCTTTCTTGGACTATCTATCAGTGAAGCTGGATCAGTTAGCCTGCTAGCTACATTATTTTAGAGGACACATAAAATCTATTTTTGTTATATCTCTTCCATCTTTATGTATTCTTTGCTTGGGGGATTTTTAAAGGCTAGGTAGAACTTAGAGTTTAGAGCTCTAGAGACATCTATGCTGTGAGTGACTTAAGGTAATATTGGAAATGTTTGGTAAGCATGGTTGTATTCAAATGACTAGAGTTGGTGAAGTATAATTTATAATTTGATTTTTGGAATACAAAAGACAAAAAGTAAGTAAGACAATTTAGTTACTGGTTTTTATCTGATCCCTTTAGTAAGAAGACTGTTCAGTGAAAGTCCAGATTATTCTAATTTTAAAACATTATTTTTTTAAAAAATTGTGAATTATAGTATATAAATTCACTAATGGGTGGATACTAGGGAAAATCACTTAGATGTCCTATGAAGGCCAGAAGAAATTACTGTCTGGAATCAGACAGACCTGATTGAATGCTTATTCCAGCTGCTTACTAGCTGTATAAATTCCAGGAAGCCTTAAGCTATCACTTACTTCGTTATCTCTAACACTTGGTTTCTTTATCTGCAATTGGAAGATAACAGTATTTATCTTAGTGCTCAATCAATATACTCCACCCACAGCACATAACGAGGGGCATGATAAAGTTGTGATCGATATGCTGAAGATCAGGTATTTAAGCACTGACAATTTAGTGATACAGAGAATATACTAGATTTGAGCCAAGGACTGGTTAACCTTCTTATAAATATCTACCATGTAGGAGAGTACCTGAAGGGGAAAGGTGAGGAGGCAGAGAGCATTTGAGTTTGCTGTTTGTGGTGGTTTGAATAAAAGTGGTCCACATAGGCTTATATATTTGAATGCTTAGTCCAGGGAGTGGCACTATTTGAAAGGATTAGGAGGTGTGGTCTTGTTGGAGGAAGTGGGTGACTAGGGGTAGACTTTGGGATTTTTTTTTTTTTTTTTTTTATAAATACTTTATTTTTTTTTTCTTCAAGTTACATCTCAGTAACAAACCCCTCCCTATTCCCCCTTCCCAACCCGCCCTTCCACCCTCTTCCCTCCAGAGGTTTCCCCTTTCAGTCCAACAGCTGGTTCCTTCTCTTATAACAGTAAGTATTATACAAAACAATAGATATAATTATGCCACATTTATGAGATTAAATTGGCCCAGTATACCTTCCCAATGTTCAGTTTATACCTATTTGGCCCCTGACTTTAACATTCTACTATCTACCCAACTCCATGAGTTTAAAGGTCTATATGTGACTCAACATTCATACTATCTTTCAACACACTTTTAAGAGTATCTTCTTAGATCTATAACACCCTCTTGATTCCTAAACAGTTCAAAATTTAACTATAAGATTCTATCTGTCTATTCTTCAACCACCTCAGAGACCTGAGAGGGATAAATATATTTGCTTATATAGGAAGTGCAGAGCCTGCAGCTTCCAAAACTAAGAAAGAACATACCAGTAACTGCCTGGACAGTTCC
>CAJQZJ010013817.1:2228420-2251284 GCA_907164525.1 Lophiomys imhausi | reverse complement strand
TTAGCCATTCTAACAGGTGTTAGGTGGAATCTCAGGGTCGTCTTGAGTTGCATTTCTCTGATGATTAAGGATGTTGAACATTTCTTCAGGTGTCTCTCAGCCCTTAGGGATTCCTCCTTTGTGAATTCTCTATTTAGCTCCATCTCCCATTTTTTGATTGGATTATTTGGTTTCTTGGCGTTTAGTTTCTTGAGTTCTTTGTAGATTTTAGATAATAGCCCTCTATCAGATGTGGGGTTGGTGAAGATTTTCTCCCAGTCTGTTGGTTGCCGTTTTGTTCTAATGACAGTATCCTTTGCTTTACAGAAACTTTTCAGTTTCATGAGGTCCCATTTATTGATTGTTGATCTCAGGTCCTGAGCTGTTGGTGTTCTGTTCAGGAAGTTGTCACCTGTGCCAATGAGTTCGAGGGTTTCTCCTACTTTTTCTTCTAGTATCTTTAGTGTGGCCGGCCTTATGTTAAGGTCTTGATCCACTTGGAATTAAGTTTTGTACAAGGTGATAGGTATGGGTCTAATTTCATTCTTTTGCAAGTGGACATCCAGTTGGACCAGCACCATTTGTTGAAGATGCTGTCCTTCTTCCATTGTGCGTTTTTGGCTTCTTTGTCAAAGATTAGTTGGCCATAGGTGTGTGGATCCATGTTTGGGTCTTCAATTCGATTCCATTGATCCACTGGTCTGTTTCTATACCAGTACCATGCTGTTTTTATTACTGTTGCTCTGTAGTACAGCTTGAAATCTGGGATGGTGATACCTCCAGATGTTTTTTCATTGGACAAGATTGATTTAGCTATTCTGGGCTTTTTGTTGTTCCATATGAAGTTGAGACTAGCTTTTTCCAGGTCTATAAAGAATTGTGTTGGTATTTTGATAGGAATTGCATTAAATCTATATATTGCTTTTGGTAGGATAGCCATTTTTATTATGTTGATCTTACCTATCCATGAGCATGGGAGATCTTTCCATCTTCTAAAGGCCTCTTCCATTTCTTTCTTCAGGGGCTTGAAGTTCTTGTTATATAGGTCCTTTACATGCTTGGTTAGAGTTACTCCCAGGTATTTTATGTTGTTTGTGGCTATTGTGAAGGGAGTTGTTTCCCTTATTTCTTTTTCGGTATATTTGTTTATTGTATAAAGAAGGGCTTCTGATTTTTTTGAGTTAATTTTGTATCCAGCCACCTTGCTGAAGTTGTTTATCAGCTGTAAGAGTTCTTTGGTGGAGTTTTTGGGGTCGCTTATGTATACTAACATATCATCTGCGAATAGGGATAATTTGACTTCTTCATTTCCAATTTTTATCCCTTTGATCTCCTTTAGTTGTCTTATTGCTCTAGCAAGGACTTCAAGTACTATATTGAAGAGATATGGTGAAAGTGGACATCCTTGTCTTGTCCCTGAGTTTAGAGGAAATGCTTCAAGCTTCTCTCCATTTAATTTGATGTTGGCTACTGGCTTGCTGTATATTGCCTTTATTATTTTTCTAGGTATGGTCCTTGTATGCCCGTTCTCTCCAGAACTTTTAGCATGAAGGGGTGTTGGATTTTGTCAAATGCTTTTTCTGCATCTAGCGAGATTATCAGTGGTTTTTTTCTTTCATCTTGTTTATGTGGTGAATTACATTGATAGACTTTCGTATATTGAACCATCCCTGCATTCCAGGGATGAAGCCTACTTGATCATGGTGTATGATACTTTTGATGTGTTCTTGAATTCGGTTTGCTAGTATTTTATTAAGTATTTTTGCATCTATGTTCATGAGGGAGATTGGTCTGAAGTTCTCTTTCTTTGTTGGGTCTTTGTGTGGTTTAGGAATCAGAATGACAGTGGCCTCATAGAATGAGTTTGGCAGTGATCTTTCTGTTTCTATGTGGTGGAAGAGTTTGAAAAGTAATGGTGTTAGTTCCTCTTTGAAGGTCCGGTAGAATTCCGTGCTAAAGCCATCTGGCCCTGGGCTTTTTTTGGTTGGGAGATTATTAATGACTGTTTCTATTTCCTTAGGTGTTATTGGGCTGTTTAAGCTGTTATTCTGATTTTGATTTAGTTTTGGTAGGTGGAATTTATCGAGGAAATTGTCCATTTCGCTTAGGTTTTCAAATTTAGTGGAATATAGATTTTTAAAGTAATGTCCGAATATTTTCTGGATCTCCTCAATGTCTGTTGTTATTTCTCCCTTTTCATTTCTGATTTTGTTGATTTGTGTTCTTTCCCTTTGCCTTTTAGTTAATTTGGCTAGGGGTCTGTCTATTTTGTTGATTTTCTCAAAGAACCAACTCTTGGTTTCGTTGATTCTTTGTATAGTTCTTTTTGATTCTAAGTTGTTGATTTCAGCTCTAAGTTTGATGATTTCCTGTCTTCTGCTCTTCTTGGGAGTGTTTGCTTCTTTTTTTTCCAATTCACCCAGCTTAGCTGTTAGTTCACTAATATGAGCTGTCACAATTTTCTTTTTGAAAGCACTTAGTGCTATGAACTTTCCTCGTAGCACAGCTTTCAATGTATCCCATAGGTTTGGGTATGTTGTGTCTTCATTGTCGTTGGATTTTAAGAAGTCTTTGATTTCCTTCCTTATTTCTTCCCTGACCCAGTGGTCATCCAGTAAGGAGCTGTTCAATTTCCATGTGTGTGTAGGCTTTCTGTTGATTCTTTTAATGTTGAAGACCAGCTTTATTCCGTGGTGGTCTGATAAGATACAAGGTGTTATTTCAATTTTCTTGTATCTACTGAGACTATCTTTGTGACCAATTATGTGGTCGATTTTGGAGAAGGTTCCGTGGGGTGCTGAGAAAAAGGTGTATTCCTTTGTGTTTGGGTGAAACGTTCTGTAGATATCTGTTAGGTCCATTTGTTTCATGATCTCTGTTAGACTCAATATTTCTCTGTTTGTCTTCTGTCTTGATGATCTGTCCTTTGTTGTGAGTGGGGTGTTGAAGTCTCCCACTACTAATGTGTTGTGATCGACGTGCGCTTTAAGTTTTAGAAGTGTTTCTTTTACGAAAGTAGGTGCCTTTGTATTTGGGGCATAGATGTTCAGTATTGAAATTTCCTCTTGATGAATATTCCCTTTAATGAGTATATAGTGCCCTTCTTTGTCTTTCTTCATTAACTTCAGTTGGAAGTCTGTTTTGTTTGATATTAGGATGGCTACTCCAGCTTGCTTCCTGGGTCCATTTGCTTGGAAAACCTTTTCCCAACCCTTTACTCTGAGGCAGTGTCTATCTTTTGTAGTTAGATGTGTCTCTTGTATACAGCATATGGAAGGGTCTTGCTTGCGGATCCACTCTGTAAACCTATGTCTTTTTATTGGGGAGTTGAGTCCATTGATGTTGATGAATATTTGTGACCTGGGGTTGTTATTTCCCATTAGTTTGGTATAGGCGGTGGTTCTGTTCCTCTTTTGATTTAGTTGCTAATGGGTTTTCTATTCCCTTTGTTTTCTTGGGTTGAGTTTTCTTCTCTGGGTTGGGATTTTCCTTCTAGGATTTTCTGTAGGGCTGGGTTTGTGGGTAGATATTGTTTAAATTTAATTTTGTCATGGAATATCTTGTTTTCTCCATCTATGTTGATAGAGAGTTTTGCTGGGTAAAGTAGTCTGGCTGGGCATCTATGATCTCTTAGGACTTGTAGTATATCTCACCAGGCCCTTCTAGCTTTTATCGTTTCTGGGGAGAAGTCAGGTGTAATTCTGATGGGTCTGCCATTGTATGTGACTTGACCTTTTTCTCTTACAGCTTTTAATATTCTTTCTTTGTTCTGTACATTTGGGGTTTCAATTATTATGTGGCGAGAGGAGTTTCTTTTCTGGTCTAATCTGTTTGGTGTTCTGTATGCCTCTTGGATTTTTATTGGCATCTCTTTTTTCAGGTTTGGGAAGTTTTCTTCTATGATTTTGTTGAAGATATTTCCTGGACCTTGGAGTCGGGAGTCCTCTCTTTCCTCTATACCTATAATTCTTAGGTTCCGTCTTTTCAATGAGTCCTTGATTTCTTGGATGTTGTGGGTGAGAGATTTTTTAGCCTTCTCATTTTCTTTGGATGATGTACTGATTTCTTCCACTGAATCTTCCATGCCTGAGATCCTGTCTTCCATCTCTTGCATCCTATTGTTGATACTCACATCCGTAGTTCCTGTTCTCTTCCCTTGGTTCTCCACTTCCTCTTTTAACTCTGACTGTGTTTTCTTTATTGTTTCTATTTCTATTTTCATGTCTTGTATGGTTTTGTTCGTTTTGTACATTTCCTTCTCCAGCTTGCTTGTTTTTGTATGAAAATCTTTCATGGCCTTTTCCTTTTCCTGTTCAAGCTCTGTCACCTTGGCTTGGAGCTCTTTAATGGTGTTGTTCCTTGTTTTGATTTGTAGAATTGTGGTTTCCTTGAATTCCTTCATAGATTTAAGTTCTTCTTGCAGGGACTCTATCACTTTCCATACTGCAGAGTTGTCAATGTTTTCATGTGTTTCTGTTGGTGTGTGGTCATTCAAATTGGATGAGCTAGGGTGGTTCTGCTTTGTTGCAGTCATAATTCCTTGATTTCTATTTTTTTTTGACCTTTCACCATTGGATGCATTTAGCTGTCTGTTTTCTGTGTTTGGAACCACAGTGGATGATTTGGTGCAGGGGACGAGTTACTTGGCTATCTGTCGTTGCTTACAGGGGGATTTCAAGGTCACTGTGATTTTAATGGCCAGAGGCACTGTGATCTGGTGCAGCGTATTCCCAGGTTGTGAGTAATGAACCAGGATTGTTTCACTGCTCCCAATTCAGACTTCTCTATGTTGCACTCTGAGTTATCAGCCTGTAATGGTTCTGATGATTTGGGCCTGTTTGCCCAGGCACAAATTCTGTGGGCTTTGTTTGTCATCCCGGAGGCTGACAGGGTCTGGCTCCACACCTGATATGTCTGGATTTTCCAGGATACAGCTATGGTCCCGATTTCTGGTTTCTCTTTAGTCTTCTCGCCACAGGGCTGGACCCTGTGTCTAATTCCCTTCTTGTCTGCACCGCCACGGTCCCGTGGGTACCCCAAGCCCCAGATCCTCCAGCTGCCTGAGTGCACCTCTCGTCCCAGCAGCTCCGCCGTGGGTGCACGGACCCCTGGTCCCACCCACGCCTGTCTCTCTCCCTAGATGACCTGCCGTGGACTGGCGGGAATTTGGCCCTGCCAGCAGTGCTCTCTCCCCAGCTGTGCTATCCTGAGTGTGGGAGATTTGGCCTCTCCCGCCTGCTTTTGTGTTCCCTGCTTCCTGCGCTCTCTCGGAACCTCCCGCCCTCCGCTTTACAAGCGGCTGCTGCGGACCACCTGCTGAGCCCCCTGTTTGTTCCTTGCTAAGGCTTCCACTATCTCGCAACCTTTTCTAAGTGGGTATAAGTTCAGCCGGATGTGTGGGGAGCCCAATAGGCCAGCGATCTCTGGCCAAGTGGACCCTGATTCTGTCTGCTGTAAGTTGGGATCGATCTTACCAGGCGTCTCTCCAAATGGGAGTTCCCGAGTCCCCGGTTTAGTGGCCTCCGTGTCTGTGAGAGATGGGGAGAGCCTTGCCCTGGGACTTTTAACAGTCCCTTGGGAGCTGTGAGCGTTCGGGGGGGGGTCTAGCCCCTCCGGTTTTTGCACAGTGCCCAGTAACTCTGTGTTTTTTATGGCTCTTTTTTCCCCGCGTTCAGAATGCGTCAGTGTAGGTCGCCGCCATCTTCGCTCGCCTCGACTTTGGGATTTTAAAAACCCATGCCACACCCACAGTCTCTCTCTTTCTGCTGCCTATGGATACATTTGTAGAACTCTTAGTTCTTCTCCAGTGTCATGTCTACCTATGTGTTGCCATTCTCCCCGCCATGATGACAATGGACTAAACCTTTGAAACTGTAAGCAAATCCCAATTAAATGCTTTCTTTATAAGAATTTGCCTTGGGTATAGTGTCTCTTCACAGCAATAGAACACTAAGACATTTTTCCTGTCTTATTGTTGCTTTTTGTGTGTGTTGACAATATAATGATTCTGCTGTTTATTCTCTCATTTACTTAGAAACGTGTGTATGTATGTGTGGGAGGTGTTGGCAATAAGAATACAGGATTGCAGGAGTTTGATGAAAGAAAATTTACCTTTCCTTGATAATAACTCATTACCACAGTCTAGATATAGTGCATGTCTAACAGATCATAAGAAGTAGAATCAAAGGTGCTTGATTGCAAAGTAGGTTATGCAATTTGTCTAAAAATAGCACCAAGAATTTCTGTAATTTGTAGAGTGAAATACCAATAAATTTTCTGATTAAATTCTATTTCCATTTATGTTTCCTAATCAAACACATTGACTCCATCTGCTAAATCTTAATATAATTGGGTCTCTTAGAGAACATTGGAAAAGAAGTCAATTAAAAGTTAATGAAGAAAGAAAGCCTAAGATTTGCCTTTCTTCCCACTCTGGCATGAGAAGAGAATTAATGGATATAGTTGCTGATTTTTTTCTACACTTAGCCAGGTATAATATGCTCTTTTAGAATCCTGGGATGATAGATCTGTTTCTATTGTTTATTTTTCTATATTATTTTAGATTTAAAATAGAGTTTCAGTGGGAAAAGTCAACACTTAGCATGAAAGTACCTCTAAGACTCAGAGCTGTAGGTTATTCTCATTGTTGATGAGGATCCAAACTACTGAAAGCAGAATTACTGGCAGTTGAATGATGTTTTGGCAAATGACTGTGGACAGTGAAGAGTATAAGAACTAATGAAATTGTTCTGCTTTTGAGTTGTTACAGAGGTTTAGTTGGTATCTTTAGTAATTATCATCATTGCTTTCTTGAAAAAAATAAAAATTACGTTAGTTAGATTTAGCCTTCAGGATTTATTAGAATATTATCATTGGGAAATGAAAAAAAACCCCCAAAGTTTGATGAATATGGACATGTGCATAGAACTGACACTTGTGACCCAATGTCTGGTTTATTTTCAACTTATTTTTAGGTAACAGATGTCTTAGGTAGGGTTTCTATTGCTGTGAAGAGACACTGTGATCATGGAAACTCTTAGGAAAACATTTAATTGGGGCTGGCATTCAGGTTCAGAGGCTTATTCCATTATCATCATGGCAGCATGCAGGCAGGCATGGTGCTGGAAAAGGAGCTGAGAGTTCTACATCTGGATTGTCAGGCAGCAAGAAGAGAGAATGACAGTGGACTTGGCGTGAGCATTTAAAACCTAAAAGCCTACCTTCCAATGACACACTTCCTCTAACATGCCACTCCCTATGAGCCTGTGGGGGCCATTTTCATTCAAACCACCACAACATATATTGGTTGATTTTCATTGTGTGAACTTTTACTTTACAGAAGGAACAGAAATATATTTCAGCAGAATATTCTAATGTTTCAGATGAATTGACTTAATTATCATATATGCTCTATTACTAGAAAAAAGGTAAGTTTTGCTCATGGTATGCTGACGGTATGCACACATACACTGCCATACTTGTTTTAATTATACAGATAAAAGTGTTTATGGCATGTTCTCTCCAAAAATCCACTCCCCACAATCCAGTCTGAGATACTGTTTTAATGCAAATCTGATTTTCATTCCCTTCAGAAGCCCTGATATGCAACTTAAAAAATTATAAAAGAAAACAAACATTAAATACTGCAACAGTTCAGGAAGTCTAGTTGGACTTTGGAAAATGACCACCTAATTTCCCTTGCCTGTCAGGGATCCATGATGTTGGTCCTTCCTGAGCCATGTTCATCTTCTACAACTCCTCTTTACCCCAAATCTACATTAAGAGATTACTTTTAACTTGTTTTAGTTTTAATGTTTCTAGTAATTATTTTCATGATTCTGAATAATATGTAAATATCATCATGTCACAATGTTTTCATTTTAGACCTTCACCTTTCTTTATAATAGGTGAAAATTTAAATTATTTATGTCTTTATTTTTCACCTAACTTAAAATAATTATGATCGTGTGTAGTGTTGTGTGTGTGTATTGTTTGTGTTTATGTATGTGTATTCGTATGTGTGTAGTGTCTCTGAGTGTGTGAGTGTGTGTGTGTGTGTGTGTGTGTGTGTGTGTGTGTAATGTTTGTGTGTGTCTTTGTGCATGTGTGTGGGTATAATAGCATTTGGGTGTATGTGTAGTGTTTGTGTGTGTGTGTGTGTAGGGGGGGGCGTTGTATATCTCTGTGCTGGTGCCTCATTAGGCCAGAAGAGGGCATCAAATCCTCAGGAACTGGAGTTACAAGTGGTTATGATTGCTCAGAGTTGGTGCTGGAAATTGAACTTAGGTTCTCCTCAGGGAGAACAAGTGCTCCTCACCACGGAGCCATCCCTCTAGCAACCTGTCTCCCAAGATTGGTTCCAGAGCATCTGGCACCTTCTTACAGACAAGCAGGCAGAACATCAATGTACATAAAGATAAATAAGTCTTTAAAAAGTTTCTTTTTCTTATTTTGGGAGAATTTCACATAGCTGAGCTAGCCTCGAAATCACTCTTTAGCTGAGGATGACCTTAAACCCCAGTGACCCTGCTTCTACCTCCAAAGTGCAGAGATTACACGCCAAAGCACTCTATTAAAGTTTCAACTTTAAAAGTTTCTTGACTGATTATAACTCCGTGGTAGAGTGGTTGCCTCCCACATTCAAATTTCCCCTCTAAACTTTGGTGCACTGAAACCTGTTTGTGTGAATGTAAAAACTGGTACAACCACTTTGAAAATCAGCATGGAGCATTCTCAAAGAATAAGAACCCAACTATATACTCCAGGATACACACCCAAAGGATTATAAGTCTTATCCCAAAGTTGCTTGCACATCTAATTTATTGCTCTGATAGTCACTATAACTATGAATTAAACTAACCTACATGTACAAAAACATAAATAGACATAGAAAGTGTGTACATGTGTCTAATAGAATTTTATTTAGTCATAAAAAGGATGAAATCACAATATTGGCAGGAAAATGATGGAAGTAAAAATTATCATAAGTAAAATATCCTAGACTCAGAAAGACATATACTATATGTTTTCTCTTGTATGTGTAATATATACACACATATATACATACATATACAAATATATATTTATATTGTATGTATATAGGTCATTAAGCTAGAAATGGTACTATGAAGGGGGAAAGGAGTCATAAAGGAGTTTTAAAGAAGGGAACAAAAGAAACAGGATAAAAGAGAGAGTAAGAGAATATAATGGGATATGAGGGGAAAATAGTTCCAGGAACTAGTGGTGGTGGTGGTGGGGGGGGGACAGGAAGGAAGCAGAAAGGCCGGGGAAGAGTGGAAGAAGATGAACAATAACAATGAAGTATCTACAAAAATACCATACTGAAACCTATCACTGTTTTTATTAATAAAAAATGAATAAAAACATATAACCATACTGTTCAAATACAACCACATGTCTTACCTTCTTTTATTTTTGGCAAGGTGAAGATGTCTCCAAGTCTTTTTTTCTCTCCACTTTTCTCATCTATCACTTGCTTCTGTCACCTATATTTTTATTTCATGACTTTTTTTGGTCTCTTATTTTGTAAGCATCACTAAACTCTGTTTCTAAAAGTGGGAAATCTGTTACCTATTTATGACTTTATAGTTCATTTTTGTGAAGTATGATTGTATTTCTGTTTCTGTGTTTTCAGCTTTACAGTCTATATCATTCAAAGGGGAATACATATACATCAAACAAGTAAAGATTTTTTTTAATATAAAATTTTTGCTTGCGTATATTCATTGTGCATTTGATGGTTTTATAGAGTGTGGTTTATAAAGTATGGTTTTATTTGCATAAAAGTATAGCATGTGCTTTGATTATTATCACTCCTCCCCCACTCCTTTTTATATTTTTAGTATAAAAATTTTAATCGCATATGTTCAATATGCATTGTGATTTTTTTTTTTCAAGACAGGATTTCTCTGTGTAACTCTAGCTGTCCTGGACTCACTAGACCAGGCTGGCCTTGAACTGACAGAGATCTGTCTGTCTCTGCCTCCTGAGTGCTGGGATTAAAGGTGTGTGTCACCACGCTCAGTATGATTGGTTTTAAAAGACATTTGCATACAAGTATATCATGTGCTGTGATTGTATTCATTCCTCCAACCACTCCTTTCTCCCCTTACCCTTCTCGTTACTCCCTGTAATGAGATATTATATGTAAATATATATAAATATATATATATGTATTTATAGTAGGTATTATGTAGACACATGAAACCAGACCACTTTTAAAACTCTCCTTTCCATACGCGCGCGCGCACACACACACACACACACACACACACACACACACACACACACACCTAGGATAAACAAATAAGGGAAACAACTCATATTTGTCTTTCTGACTCTGACTTAATTCCCTTAATATGAGGATCTACAGTTGCATCTATTTTTCCAGTATAATTTACTCTTTTTATGGATGAGTAAAACTCCATTGTATACATGTACCCCATTTTATCTGTTTATCTTTTGACAAACACTGAAGCTGATTCCATAACTGGTTAATGAGTATGACTGGAATGTGAAAATGAGCTAGAGTGGGATGAATAGTCATGGGGATGACTTGGAGTAGTTGTTTTCTTATTTTTGTGATCAATTACGAAATAAGAGGCAACTTAAGGGGGGAAAAGGTTTATTTTGGCTGTAGATTTAGGGGATATACTCCCCCACGACAGGGAAAATAAGGTGACATGTGGCTTCCTGCTTCCATCTCAGTGAACTGTGTAGCAAAGGAATGATTGCTGGTGCTCACTGAGCTGCCTTTCTTCCTTCATTCAGTCCAGGAATCCAACCCATGTGAGGTGCCTCTCATAGTTGGAGTGGACCTGACTACTTGCTCAGTGGATTCTCTCTGGAAGCTCTATCATATACACAGACAAGGCAATGCCTTACTAGTGCTCTGTGTGTTCTCTTAATCCAGTCAAGCTGACAACTGAAATGTATGGCTGCATTCGCTCTGAAGCTGTTGAGTAGTGCAGCAGATCAGAGATGGTAACGTCTTCTAGACAATGGCTGTGCACATAACTGAGCAGATGCAGGGCATTTTATTGAAATCAGCACAATCAATACGAGACATTTAATTTGAGGACATATGAGGCACTTAAGGGAGATAAATTTTTTTTTAAACTACAATGGTAGGTATATTAGAATTTAGACAAAAGGACAAGCTTTGGTGGATGGAAGGCTTTGTGTTGTTGTGAACTAGTATAGCTGCTTCAGAGTCATTTTTCTCCCTTACTTCACTCTTGGGCTACTATTCCTTTTATAGAATTTTTCCTGTGTGATGAGCAAAGGAGGAAACAAATGAGGATGAGATAGGAAAGTGGGAGACAGCTACACAAGTGAATTATTGTCATTTCTCAATGAATATGGGTTTTGGGGTTTTGTGTTAGTAGTAAAAGAAAACAGTAATTTTCATCATTACCCACAACAATTTTTAAGCTTTGTATATTTAGTTATTTCCTGTAAATGTCAAGGAATTGACCCTTAGATGGTAAGCCTTAAGGCACCAGATCCACTGTGCTGGCAGTGTGTAGGTGTGCTAGAACAAAATTAATTTCAACATTTTCCAGATGAACATGCAATGATAAAAATGTGCTTATTTTTAAGCAAGAATGTACTTGACCTGGTGAGAATTTGTTTCCTGCCATAGTTCTATGACTTTTCTGCCTGTGTGGAGAAAATATCTCTCACCCATACAAGCTGTGTGTTTTGTAGACAATGGCATTTCTCTTCATACACTGTCTAAAAAGGAGTCAGTCTTAAAAGCTTAATGGCTTTTAACAGGAATCAGCTGTTCTTAGCTGGCTTCTTTGTAATTTTCCTTAGCGACTTAGATGGAACACAGACTTTGATATCAAAGGTATCAAAGGTATAGATAAAGGACATCACCTAGCCATAGCAAAAGCATCCAATTAGAATTACAAGTGAATCTCAACAAATGGAGAAGAGAATTCAAATGGGACCATTTCAAATGTCAATAGGATATACCAGATGCTCTCTGATTGAAAATATTCAGACCCTGAAGTGAGAAGAGGCTGAGGACTGAGGACCATGGACAGCAGTCATAGTAGCTCTAGGAAAGACCACTAAGCCAATACCTCACGATATCTTTTAGATAACAATGTTGTTACATACCTGATCTGATGGGAGAGGGCTGTCTATTACAGCATGCATCACACTCAGTGACAATGCTGTGCTTACTTAAGTGATAACTTTGTTTGTTTTTGACTACATCAATAATGTAGCTATTATCTAGTGCTCCAAGGTTTGATAGGCATAACATGGTGATGTTCTCTGTAGATAACCAATCAGGATATATTATTTTTGCTATCACAAACATCCAAAGGAATCAATACTTACAGAAGACAGTCAAACATAAAATTTAATATCTCAATGCATGCTCTAAAATTAGAACTTTATTCTCTTTATAGTCAACTTCAGCATACATTTTTTAAAAGTCAACTATGATTGTCTACTGTATTTCAGTTTCTGTTCCCATTTAGTTCTTTGCTGAAGGAGAGGTGAGAACTTAACTGTGTGGTTAAGAAAACCTTCCCTGTACTAGCATAGAACCCTTTTTGGAAATTCCTTGCCTGAACCTGCTTCTTGAAGTGCCCTGTCTATTTTTCTTTGGCAGGTTCAGAATTTCAGGTTATGCAATAAGGTTCTTACTCCATTTTGAATAGCTTTTTTTCATGTTTTTACTTTATTAAATTAAAACACCCTTGGATATCATCCAAGCTTGTCTACAGAACTCCCCTGAGCTGAAAGCTGCTCAAAGTGTCCTCCTTTTGATGCTCTGCTTTCTTTTCTTTTATTGGACAGATTGTGTGATTTCTTTATATTTATCTTTCTCTTTAAAGAATAACTCCTTAACAATGCATTTTCAAGAGCTTCTGACCCTTGGTTATGCATTCTCAGCCCATTTTTCCTGATTCACAGGGATGGACACCTGGCTGAATATTGACATGCTCAGTAATTTTTGAGAAACCGTATTGCTTTTATCTCTTCAGAAAAGGAGGTTTGAAATGGTTGTTAGTGTTTTCTACATCTTTAAAAAATACTTCCAATTAATATTTTTAAATCAAGTTAGAGAAACTTAAGCAGGTAAAAATAGGTTCTCAAATAATATAACTGGTGGCAAGCAGCCTAGATCGGACACAAAGATGCTGGGAAGCTAGAGGAACTCAGGCATCTTCTCATTTTATGTCACTTCATCCTTCAACATTCTGAGTGAACTCTGTCCATAGATGACAGTTATTCTCCATTGAGCTTCAGGTAGTGAAGATCAGCAGAGCAGTGTGTCAGCATGAACAGAAATTACTACAGTGAATCCTTTTCACTCTGGAACCCCATTTCTAGGAACTAATCCTTCAGATACATGTGTTCACTGAAGAAATACAATTAAAAATAGTGTACATCATTCCAAACACATAACCTAAATGCCAAACAATATGTGCATTTGCTAACTACTTGAAAATATTCAAGGACTGGGAGTGTAACTCTGTGTCAGAGTGATGTCCTCCATGGACAAAGCCCAGGCTCCATCTTCAGAACCCAGTTCAAGAGAAAAACACAAAACAAAACATGTCCCCAAGTATCCACACTGACAACTGAATTTTATGGCATGTAGGGCCATACCAGAAAGACACTTGCCATCAACCCTGATAACCTGAGCTTGATGTTCAGGGCCCACGAAGCAGAAGAAGAAAACAGACTCTTTCAAGCTGTCCTCTGACCCCTCATCTGTGTCGTGGTACATGCATGAGCCCTTTCCATAAATATATGTCATTTAAAAATGTTTAAATATTTTAATATGGTATTTATGAAGTAATGAATGAGCTCAAAATGCATTGGTATGAAATGATATCCAACAGTGTTTTAATTTAATAAAATAAAAACATGAAAAAATGGTATAGAAAACTGTAAGAATCTAGCTTTCTTCCTTAAACTTGCTTATCCAGTTTTCCCAACATCATTTGTTGCAATTGACTCCCCCCCCCAACAAATGGAAACCTTTAACACCATTATCAGAAATTATAAAAGTGTAGCTGTGTGGGTTTATTTCTGGATCCTGTTTTATTCCATTGGTATAAATTCTTGCTTCTGTTTCTGCTTCATGCTGCTTATCGCTGCTGTGGTTCTTCAGTGTGCACAGGGCACAGGTGCTGTAATCCCTCTGGTATTGCTCTTCCTACTTAGGGTTCTTAAGGCCTTAGAAGTCTTTTGTGCTGCCATATTAATTTTAGGATTTTTTTCTAGTTCTGTGAAAGCTGCTGTTGGAATTTCGATGAGGATGCATTAACTCTGAACATTGTTTTTGGTAACAGAGCTAGCTTTCAATAACTTTCCAATCAATGAGTGTAGGGGGGTCTTTTCATCTTCTATGCTTCCCTTTATTTATTTTTCCAGTGTAAATTGATCTTCACTCTTTGATTATTTGTGTGTGAGTCTTTGTTAGTGAGGTAGTAGTGTGACCTTGCTTTTCAGTTCAGGCAGTCTGCATTTTTAAATGGATGTCTTGAAGCCATTTATGCTTAAGGCTGTTGTTATTGGCTTTTAAAAAATTTCTTTTCTTTTTTTTTAATCTTGTGATTTTCATGTACCCTGTTCCCTCTCATCTCCCACCTCCCCTCAGACCCACCCTTCACTCTTGAAACCTATCCCAACAACTGCAACAACAACAACAACAACAAACAAAAATCACATTGTGGAAGCTGTAGTGTGTCTCAATGTGTCCCACAATATTCCCTTGTCCACACTTTTTTTGCTTGCAAATGTTCGTTAAAATGATTCCTTGGTCTGTTATGAGGCCTTTGGTTTCTGCTATTTTGTAATACTGGAACCTCACTGGGAATCCTCTCAGATATGCTGTTATTGTCCTGTGTCATGGAGATCCTGTAGTTTTGGGTCTGTGGAACTGGCCTCTACATGCACTCCAGAAGTTCATCTATGAACTGGAGTGGCCAACTCAAAGTCCTGGTTCTGGGCCTGCAACCCCCACATTCAGGGCCAGTTCTACTGTGCAACCCAGATAAGGTGCAAGGCCTGCTTTCTTGAGCACTGAAGCAGGTAAAGGCCAGGACAAGCTCTCCTGCTCTCATAACCTCATCAAGTACAACTTTCCTGCCTACTACCTGTGGCGATGGCAAAAGAGAGTGGAGGGTATCTCTCCTTCACCAACACCACCACAAAGTAGACAAAAGGCAGGGATGGCTCTCCCACATTCACACTCTGGGGGCTGGCTCACCTATATCCAGGACCAGGCAGGGTTCTTGTAATCTCTGGCTTGCTTCCTATCCTGGTAGTCCATCTGGTGCTTGCCTGGTTCTGGACTGGTGTTTGTCACAGGCTAACTCCCTGTCCAGTCCCCATGCCACTGAACTGGTGTTGGTCTCTGGCTTGCTTTTTTCCAGGTATGTTAGGCTACTATTCTTCATTCAGATATTCACAGGTCAGAACACTGAATGTAAACATAGACTCTCTCCTCTCTGACACCTACTGATGCACATGTGACACAGCAACCACATCTGCAACGTCTCTAGGGGCAGGATGCTTAAATTTGTTGTTGAGATATGTTTATCAATTCCTATAATTTTGTTGATTGATTTCGGGTTAGCTGGATTTCTGTGTATAATCTTTTTCCTTCTACATTAGCATTAGGTGTTTGCATGTTTACTGTGTTGGACATGATGATCTATTCTCAGTTCTTTTTTGATCTATTTCTCTCATCAAATACATTTTTTTTTTTACTGTGCTCGTATGGTTGAGATTGTTTTCTTTTCTCTCTGTCCTCTATGTATAATATTTCTCTAAAGTCTTTGACCAGGCTATCTTGGTGATCATCAATGCCTTAGTTTGTTCTTGTTTTGGAATGTTCTTATTTAACCATAAAATTAAAGATAAATTTTCAGGGTAGAGCATTCATGGTTGACAGTTAGTTATTTCCAGGGCTTAAAATATAATATTCCTCACTTTGTGGATTTTAGGGTCATGACAGACTCATTTGATATTTTTTCTGACATGTTTGCCCATGTAGATGGGTTGATGTTTTTCCTTGCAGCTTTAAAATTTTTTAGATTTCTAAATAAGTTAATTTGTTTGTGCTACAATGTGTTTGCCACAGTGTCAGAGGGGGAGTTTGTAGGAGTGAGTTCTATCCTTCAACCATGTGAGTCCCAGGCATTGAACCCAACCAGCTTTGCAGTAAGTGCTATTCTCTGCTGACCAGCTGAGCCTTCTTGCTGGTATTCCTTGAAGCAGCTCATCCCTTTTGTTTCTTTTATATCTGTCACCTTGTCTATAATGTGTTCTTTTATGTTGATTTTGGGTACTAAATTCTCCTTGTGTGTGGGTGTCACACCTCTTTATATTTGGGATGTTTTCTTCTTTCATTTCAGTGAGTAGATTCTCTATTCCTTTAGTTTTAATTTAGTGCCTTCCTCTGTTCAGTGAATTCTCAGGTTTGCCTTCTTTATGGGATCCCAGAGTTCTTATATATGTGGTCATTATTACTCCCTCCCCTTCACTGATATCTGAATGTAAAAGCTCTAACTGGATTTGAAGTTCATGTGGATGATGGGCTTGCCCTGAGTGTAGGACTGCCCCTCACTCACCAGGGAGGCATTGCTTACCTTTGGATGAGGTTTCTCCTCCTCAAGTCCTCCTCTTTTCTGGAAAGCTCCTTTCATTTTTTCCCTTGAGTGTATTTCTAGGAGATGACTTCCTAGGCTTTAGAAAATGTCATCCTTCCATTTAGGCATTGCTAAAATGCTTGTTTCTAAAGTATTCATTTCAGCTTAAACTCTTGGCAGGAGCAATTCCTCAGATTTTCACATCCTTGTCAAATATGTTATTGTTAGCATTTTTTTTTTGAAGCTAGTAGGTGAATATTTTTTAAAATTTTATTTTGAATTACTTCAATAATTAAAAAGACTAAGAATCTTTGTATCTTTTTGGCCATTTGTATAATAATAATAATGATAATAGTGACTGTGAAGTATATTTAGATTTCTTCTCTCTTATTCTACCAGGCTTTAAAATTGATTTGTAAGACTTTGTTTCAAATTTATGAATATTTTCTTATCTTTTTTATTTAGTTTGGTTATAAATGTATCATTTAGAACTATATTCTATTGTACTATTCTTAGTTGGTAATTGGCATTTTTTTTTAAAGCTGCCTCTACAACTTTGGGGTATAAGTGTAAACTTACATATTTCTTTATAGAGCTTCATAATTTTGTCTGTCCATATTTAGCCTTACTTTTTTCTAAAACCAAACTCTTTAATGGTTTATTTTGCAAATGTTTTCATGAAAGAATTTGTCATTTTATGAGGTTAATTAATCTTTTGACTCTCTAAAGATAAAACACACTGGAAGCATTTTCCAGGAATGATAAAATTATGTACTATAACTTATATATGTCAGTAGCTTATTCAAGACATTGTATCATTTTTAAGGTTAAATTCTTCTAAATTTTATTTCTGTTTATTTTCACCTTTAAATTCTCATTTGCATATGCTTTCTTTACTTAAAGTAATGGAGCATATGAAATAATCATGCCAATTTAAATTCCTAGACTGTAAAAGTAAGTATATTCAACAATGAGTTCAGGATATTTCAAGAAAAATTACTCTAGGTATTTAATTATTTGTAACAGAAGATAAGTGTTATAAAGGAAAACCAATCAGGATAACATAAAAGACAATATTGGGTCTTAACACCAGTGCATTGATCTCTGACTTCTCAGACTTCCATGAGAAATTGCTATCATTTGTAAATTAATTAAGCTGGGATATTCTGTTGAGGCAGCACTATTAGACTAAAACAGAGTTGTTCTGGATGAGATCCTAGATGTGACATCAAAGAAAAGACTGAAGAAGGAAATGGGACCTCTGCAGATCTTGGAGAACAGAATTCCAAGCAGAGAGAAACTCTGGAAAAGTATTTCTGGAAACTGGAAAAATGAAAGACCCTAAGACGGATGTGAACAGGCTACCCTAATGGTTTGTTTCAGCTCTCACTTTGACACAACCCAGGATCACCTGGTTTAGAATCTTACTGAGTAATTATCTAAATCAGATTTTTCTAAGGGGAATTGTCTTCACTGTTGTTTAATTTAGAAAGACACAGACCACTGTGGGCAGCACAATTCCCTAAGCAGGGTATCCTGAACAGTTGAGAAGCAAAATTAAACAGGTAAGAATAAAGAATAAATATTTATCTTTCTTTGCTATTGTGGTGGATGTGATAGGACCAAGCTCCCTCAAGTTTCTGTTTCTTTTACTTCCCCAAAGTAATGGATTCTAACCTGGGATTGTGAGATTGTGAGATGAGAGAAACCCTTAGGATATTTATCACAGCAACGGGATTAGAACTAAGACAGATAATATAGCAGGAGTGGAGTGGCTGCATGTTAGTGCATTTCTAAGTTATACCTGAAAGTATTTTCAGGCAGTTTTAAATCTTCTAGTTTTAATTTGGTATATATTTAATATTCTACACTACTGTCACACATGTTTCTCAGGTACTCTACTCAGACCTCCTGGATATTAGTTAGTTATTCTTGGGTATTTATTTCCTTAGAGTGGCTGATATTGTGACTTTTAAATTTGGGGTAACTATGCAGAAGTACAACTTGGTTTTGGTTCTTACATATTAACAATAAAGCCAGTTACTTCATACCACTTGCCATTGAGCTGCTTCTGGTACCTTAGGTCCAGGGCTGAAAAAGGTGAGTGCTTATCCATTTGGTGTAACATTTTAGGGAACTTAGCATACATATTTTAATTTTCCCTTATGTCACGTCAGAGCATCTTCAACCTACCCTTCAAATATGGTGAACATACACCCAATTCATTTATTTGTCATGAAAAACTACACAAATTTTATTCATATTTCTTTCTTTCCTGAACCTCTCTGAGACATTAAGAAGTAAAATAAATAATTTAAATACAAATAGAATTTCAATACAAAAAAAAATCCCCAAAAAACAAGAGTAGATATTGGTGGATTTTACCCTACCCACGACTACCTGATTTGAACATGGAAGTTGGTATTGTAGTGTGTTTTGGACCACACAGTTCATGACTACATAACTTTATCAATTTAAATGGCCCACCTTCATCATTATTATTATTATTATCATTATTATTATTATTATTATTATTATTATTATTACTTGTGTGTGTGCATGTGTGTATGTGTTTGTGTGTGTGAAAATGTTATTCTTATTGTTTCAAGGAGCCCAGTGCAACAAATTGGGAACATTTGGACATTGGTTTTGGGAAGCACCTCATGCTGCATCTCCAAGCTCCTGTCTGCCTGCCCACCTAAAGGCTGGGGTAGTGCCCCAGCTTGCTGTGACTGTAGCAGTAGACAGGCAACCAAACTCAGCCTCGCTCTGGCTGTTAAAGGGCTGATGAGAGGCCACACCAGGCTTCAGGGTAGTGAAAGTGCTGCCTTCCTACCAAAGGTCACTGTCCCTGGGGCAGCCAGCTTGCCTAGCACTTGATTCTGTTTCAGTGAGCTTGGAGTGGACAGGACAGAATAAATCCCGAGTTACCAGTTAAAGTGAAAGCCTTATTGTGCTAATACTGGATGAGAAAAGACAACACTGTCTTGGGGTGGGTGAGTGGGGAGGAAGGACATCTCTTGGTACAGATGGGGAGAGGCGGGGCCTGCACTCTGGGAGAACCTCCTTCCTCTGGCACAGAGTTCACGTAGAGATTGGTTTTCTACTGATAATTGGCTACCTGGGTCTAAGTCAGCACACCTAGGACAAAATAAGTCATGCTTGCACCTGACATGAGTTTTGGAGAGATATGTGGCTCAGTTCTCCCATGTTAGGGAGAGGGACTCAACTTAAGACCTTTCTCCTCCATTCCCAGCCCCTCTCCTTTGCAGATGGCTGGAGTGAAAGAGACAACCTGAAGCATGCCCTGCTGTAACCCACTGATCTTTTCTAGGGAGCTTAGGTTGGTGGGATTCACAACCCCACCCCAACACAGAGCTAATGTTTATGTTTATCTGCTGACTGAGTGGTGGTGTGTAGGTGGGAATCGCAATAGGGGAGGGGATGCTGAGATACTCACAGGTACCCTCTACCTCAGCAAGGTGGGACATGCTGCTGGGTGCCAGGAGAGGCTGTTTCTTCCCAGTATGCACTGTTCTCTGACCCCACTGCACATGTTCACAGAACTTTTCACTTGTCAGGTTTGAAAATAATTTTAAAAGTCAAGACATTGTGTATTCAAAACCCAGAGCTGATGGCTTTGTTTTGTTTGATAAAAGAGGACAAGGAGAACCACAACTCCACAGTGGCCAAGACTCATGTAGCACAGATCTTGCAAATGGGGAAACTTTGTCTGATGGGGGAGCTTTGTAAACAGAACCATTGAGGTCCTTTAGTTGGTGCCAGAATCTGAGGTCACCCCATCTTCACACTCCTAGAAGCCTTGGACTGGCTTCTGAAGAGAGTGTGTGGTGGCCTGGATTACTTAGTCTAGTCCAGTGTTGTACATGGGGTGAGTGGGTTGCAGAGCATTTTTGCACATACTCAGGACTATATCGTGCACTGCTGAAATGCTGGGCAATGGATAAGTTTCTCAGGCACTAGCAATTTATGTGATGTTCCAGGTTTGTCCAGCATACTGTTCTGCATATTGGCAGCACATCTGCCAGGGCTACTGAGTGCTGGCCTAGCCTATAGCTCATGCTGAAGACAGAGTCACCTTGAGCATGCAGCATTAGGTACCCCAGAAGCCGGAGCCTTGCCTGCCAGGAGGAGTAGCAGTCATCCACCAGCTTGTTGCAGTGGCTCTGAAACTCCCCTTCAAATCACATCTGATGGCTTGTCACCCATTGTAACAGCTCTTCAGATTCAAAGAGCATTTCTTTCTGAGGATTACCAGCAAGACCAAGCCAAAGAAGGTGTAGCTACGATGGGTTTCCATCCCTGGAACCTTGGCCATGCTGTCTTCCCAGTTATGGAAACTTGTTTTCCAGTCATCAGTGCTCTCAGAGAGGACTGGAGTGATGATGTTGGTCAGGGAGACTACCGAAGTGATGCAGTATGAACGTCTCACACCCACCTCATCTCCAAAGTGCATGAGAAAAGAGCCATCAGGTTCCTCTTGGAGTACAAATACTGAAGAAGCTTCTTCTTTTAATTTTTTTCTATTTATTCTTCTCTCATATATTATATCCTGATTGCAGTTTCTCCACCCTCCTCCCCTCCAGTACCCTCTCCTATCCAGTCTTCTTCCATTTTGGTTTAGAAAAGGGCAGGCCTCCCATGGATATCAACCAAATATTACATATCAAGTTGCAGTAAGACTAGGTACCTCTGTTGTATTAAGGCTTGATGGGGGCAACTCAGTATGAAGAAAAGGGTCCCAAGAGCAGACAAAAGAGTCAGAGACGGCCCTGTTATCACTGTTAGGATTGCCTTAAGAAGATGCAGAGACACAGCCAACTGTTAGGCAGAGCTATGAGAATCCTGCAGAAGACTGGGAGAAAGGATTATAGGAGCCAAAAGTCAATATCACCTTAAGAAAACCCACAGAATCAACTAACCTGGGCTCAAAAGGGCTCTCAGGTACTGAACTATTAACCAGGGAGCCTGATGAGTTTGACCTAGTCCCTCTCCATATATGTTACAACTTGGTCTTCTTATTGAGGAAGCTTCTTATACTGAAATACTGAATAACACTTCTCTCTATTCATTATGTTGTGGTCCTCTTCCATGCCAGTGATGCATTACCCATTGACAGCTGTGTCTGTGGGTGCAAGGTACTGCCAATGGCCTTCAAAGCCACCTTCTGGACTTTGACATAGTTCCAGGAACTGATACACAAATTTCACAGGGTTAGTCCATTATCATCATGGCAGGGGCATGTTGGTAGCATGGTGACACTTAAGGTGCTCGAGCAATAGCTGTGGGTTGGTGGTTTTAAAAAGGCATGGATAAATACCTTTATTATGATCAGAACATTCTGAAATTATTGTTTGTGGTGAGGAGACTTAAAATCTGTTTTCAAGAATACAACACAATGCTATTAACTATTGGCACCATGTTGAATGACAAATCTTTTGAACTGATTTCTCCTACTAACTGAAATGTTGTACTTTCCTAATCCAGTCTTGATAGCATAGTTCACATGATTGTTCCTAGCTGGGGTGGGAAATAGACTTGGAGGGTCAGTTGCTGGCTACTAGCCTGAAGGCTAGAGCTGTGGGTGTCTGCTGCTCAGTTCTTTGTCTTTCTTCTAAGCTTTCCTCGTTGTTCTTCCTGGAACCCAGGGACGGGTGGGTAGGGTGGAATATGCGGGACCTCAGACTATGCTTCCTGCTCTCTTCAGGTGTCATTGCTTATTTCTGTGTTGCACCTGGGTGCTATAACCTCCCATCTCATTTCCTTAGCTGTTGTGAAATAGTATTTGTTTGTGGAAGGATTTTATAAGCTGATATTTCTGTGTCACTTATCTGTGCACCTGAGAAAACTACCATTTTGCCCATGCCCCAGTAGTATTTTTCATCTTGTTTTCTTTATTGATGGAGTTTACTGATGGAAACATCATTTTTGGAGCAGCAAACTATCTGTGGACACCTAATACCAGCACCAACCTTCCCCAGAATATAATTAAGAACTTGACAAGCAAGAAAACTTAAGTTTGTAGGACTTCACCGATGAACAAAATGAGATGGAAATAATTTGGATAAGTAACTCACTTGCTAGAACTGTTCGACACAATCTGAGAAAACCTAAAGTCACTTTCTGCTATGCAGTTCTGTTTGGCCCATTTCTTAGGCATTATATTTGTGTGTGTGTGTGTGTGTGTGTGTGTGTGTGTGTGTGTGTGTGTGTGT
>CAJQZJ010013817.1:2206266-2228410 GCA_907164525.1 Lophiomys imhausi | reverse complement strand
TGTGTGTGTGTGTGTGTGTGTGTGTGTGTGTGTGTGTGTGTGTGTGTAAGTGTATGATTTTAAAATCTGTGAAAGTTAGTTTAAGTAGCATTTAAACTTGGCATTTAGATTCTCATGTACAGTGAAAAAAAATAACTTTAAAGATGTAGAATAGCTGCTTTGTATTCAGCCGTCATGTCCATTTATAGTTATGTCCTATTTCACTTGTATGTGATCTGGAGAATACCGCCTATTCCCCTGGGCCTAATTAAGAATTTGTATTCACAAATGTTTTAGTGGCAAAACTTAATATTTGGGAATTATATGTTTATTGATTTAAAAGCAGCTAAGTGTGCTTTATGCAGTCATTACACATGTAAATCCATAAACAAGATATGCTTTATTTAGCATATTTTAAGCTACATTTAAATGTTTATTATACTTCATTTATTCTTTTGCAGTTTGCCTTTTATGGCTCACTATTATGAGATTCCTACTTGTGGACCCATGTAGCTTCTGTTCACAGATCTGCCCCTTACTGTCATAGTATTGAAGAAAGTTCTACAGTTTATTCTCTCACCCCTTGTAGACAGATGTTTAAGATGCTTCCACATTGTTTTTTATCTGTATGGGGCCCAATCCAGCCTCAAACTCAGCTTCTTCCTTACTCAGCCTCCTGAATGCTATGATACCTTACTAAGATACTTTTGACAGTTTCTCTAGATTAAACACAAGATTGTAGAATAACTGAGTTGTGGTGTCTGTCTTTAGATTTACCAGGCTAGGTGTATTTTAAAACATGCCACTTTCTACTCCCAGGGCAATGGATGAGAGAGCATTTTGTTCCTTTTCCTTGATACATGTTATTAACGTTATCAGACTTAAAATAATTGCCCACTTGATAGGTGCTATGTGATGAGTTGTATTGCTCTCATCCTCGAATGTTAAAGTCTTATTCTAAGTATCTCAGAAAGTGACAGTATGTTGGAGTCATGGCTCCTCCTGCCCCCATACCATGTTGAAGATTGAACCCAGGGCTTTATGCATGCCTGATAAGTGAAGCAAGCACTAGTCAGCTACATTTCCAGTCTTTATTAGATATTATTAAATATTTATTTTTATTATTTTAAAGTGTGTGTGTGTGTGTGTGTGTCTGAATGTTAGTTTGTGCATGTGTGTGCAGGAGTCTGTGGAGTCCAGGAGATGATACCTGATTCACTGGAGCTTGAGTTAGAAGTCATTATGAGCTGTCTGATGTGGATGCTGGGAACTAAAGTTAGGTTCTCTACAAGAGTAGTATAACCTCTGACCATCTCTGAATCATCTCTCCAGCCCTTAGTTTTATTTCTGCTATTCTATATACATTACAATAAAAGCGTTTTCTTACGACATTTTCAGACATGTATGTCATTTGCTTTGGTCATATTTGCTACCTCTCTTTATTTTCTCTCAACCCTTATACAAACTGCTCACTGCCTTCCTTTTTCCTATCTCCCTTATACTTTCCTGTTTTAGTTTTTTAAAACACAGACTCCACATTTGAGAGAAAATGGACAGTATTTGTCTCCCCTGAGACTGGCTTATTTTGTGTAACATGTTGGTCTCTAATTCCATCTATTTTCCTGAAAATGTTACAAGGTTGTTCTTTTTCTAGTTTTTTTTTTAATTTGATTCATAGGAATTATGTATTGTCTTTAAATATTTTGTTATGGTCACTGCATAGACTTATGTCTCCTCCAAATCTGCTTGTTGAAACTTTATCCTCAGTGTGATGCTATGTGGAGGCCCTTAGGTAAATGGCTAATAGGGTGAAGCTTAAGTGGATGAGATTAGTGACTTCATGAAGGAGACACCAGAGAGCTTTCTCCTTCTGTCACACTAAAACAGTGAAAAGATGGCTGCCGATGACCCAGGAAATAGACTTCATCAGACACCAAATCTGTTGGTCTTATCTTGTATGTCACAGCTTCTCAAAACCGTGGGGAATAAATGTTGACCATTGTCAGCCACCCAATCTATTGGGACTTGCTAGAGCAGCCCCAAAGACTAAGGTGAATGCATGACTTAAGTATTCTTCACACTATATTATCTGTTAGAAACAGAAAGAACAAATACAGTCTGTGGTACTTGTTTTAAAATTATGGATTTTGAGGCAGAAAACCAAGCCTCATGTAGCCAGCTTAATCACTCTCTTAATTATAAATAATGCCTATATGTTGTTTATAGAATCTTTTCCTATTCAAAATGGTAATGCTTTTGCTAAAAATCTTCAAATTTTGCTTTTAAGTTTGAAATTTGTACACGTGTATTAAAGAACTGGTACTAAAGACATAAGACAGCAAACCTGGCATGGAGGTAAGCTCTTTAAAAAGGTAATTAAGAAGTCATGAGGATTGTTCATAATCTAATATGATAGGTCCCTTTATACTTTGACTTGTTCATTGGTCAAATAGCTAGCTCTTTATTACTTATCACGTATATTATACTTCAGACAATATGTAAAGTTTTGTCAGAGACAACAAGCATCATGTCAAGACTGTGCCCTACTTATACATTGCACTAACTTTAAACAACCATCCTGGGAAGTGTTTATTATTTTTCTTCATTTTACAGATGTGCAGACTCCAGCTTATGGAAGTGGAATATGTTGAGAATAGAGCTTATAAATTGTAGAAGTTACATTTGACGTTAGGCCTTTAATGTTATTGAGACACTTAGTAGTTCAGAATTATAACATGGAGTAGGTTTACAGTTATTGTATGAATGGATAGACCATATGACAGCACAGACACCACTGAGGGGACTGTCAGGTGAGAGACAAGGAAGATGCCACTGAGTCTTCTTGAGAACAGTCTGTTTCCCAGACAGTCCATCCAATGTCTCCAAATCACAGAAACTCTTTAAATAATTCTGAATGCAGGATAACAGCCCTGTGTACAAATGAAATAATGTAAGTAACTTGGTTAGTTCTGGGTAGTTTTAGACAAACTTTCTGTTGTTCTTATGATGTAACTTGCTAAGGCTTATTGAGATTGTTTAAAATAACCACCACATTACTCTCATTTGGCACTTAGTGCCACGGAAACTGTGATTCTGAGCTTCTCTCCTGACATAGAAGTCACTGTGAAAATGATGATTTAGGTAGAGGCTATTAGCTCTGGTTATACAAGAAGAAGGGGATATTGCCAAATGGATACAATTACGCAATGACCTACTTCTGTAGTCTTCTCTGAAAAGTGTGTCTATGTATGTGTGTGTGTGTGTGTGTGTGTGTGTGTGTGTGTGTGTGTGTATCTCAGCAAATCAAAGCAATTGTTTCCCAAGTTTATATGTAATTTTATATATAAAATCAGTACTAACCAGTGAAATACATTGGGGGCAAAGACTAGATGAATGAAGTATAAAATTAAATGTCCTCAGTACTTGTCCAATATCTGTTCTTTTTTCCACATTAGTGGAAATTATTATTAATTTTAATCAATTAAATTAAATTACAGATTATGTTTTAATATGTAGCTGCATTTCTTGATTATTGTCTTTTGGTTTGTGGTGTGTGTCTATGTTGTTGAAATATCCTTTGTCTTCAAGTCATATATTCTACTATATTCTTTCTTTTTGGTTTTAGTTATTCATGTTATTGGTCTCTTTGTCCAAATGACAGTGTCCCTTACATTGCAGAAACTTTTTAGTTTCATGAGGTCCCATTTATTAATTGTTGATCTTAGTGTTTGTGCTAATGGTGTTCTGTTTAGAAAGTCTTTTCCTGCGCCAATGAGTTCAAGGCTGTTTCTCACTTTCCCTTCTGTCATGTTCAGTGTATCTGGTTCTACGTTGATGTTTTTGCTAAATTTGGAGTTGAGTTTTGTGCAGAGTGGTAAATATGACTCTATTTGACTTCTACATGCAACTGTTCAGTATGACTAGCACCATTTGTTGAAGATGCTGTCTTTTTTTTCTAGTGTGTATTTCTAACTTCTTTATCAAAAATCAGGTGTCCATAGGTGTGTGGATTTATGTCTGGGACTTCAATTTGATTCCATTGATCTGTGTCTAGTTTTGTGCAATCCTATCCTGGTTTTATTACAATAGCTCTGTAGTACAACTTGAAATTGGCGATAGTGATAACTTCAACAGTTCTGCTATTATTCAGGATTTGTGTGTGTATGTGTGTGTGTGTGTGTGTTTGTTTTCTATTTGAAATTTCTTTCTTTGAGGTCTGTGAAGAATTGAGCCTGGAATTATGGCACATGTCTTCTAATCCCAACAGTTGGGAGTCAGAATGAGGTAGATCTCTGTTAGTTTGATGCTAGCCTAGTCAGTATAGTTTCAGGACATTCAGAGCTACATAGTGAGACTGTCTTAAACAAACAAACAATCTATGAAGAATTGTGTTGGAATTTTGATGGAGATTGTACTAAATCTTAGATTGCTTTGTGTAGGATGGCCATTTTTGCTATGTTAATCCTACCGAAACATGAACATGGGAGGTCTTTTAATTTTCTGATATCTTCTCCAATTTCTTTTTTCAATGTCTTAAAGTTTTTTTTTTTTAAATCATACAAGTATTTAACTTGCTTGGTTAGAGTTACCCCAATATATTTTATATTATTTGAGGCTAGTGTGAAAAGTTTTATTTCCCTGATTTTTTTTCTCATTCTGTTGTTTGTATTTAGGAGGGCTACTGATTTTTGTGAATTAATATTGTATCCAGCTACATTTCTGAAGTTGTTTTTCAGTTGTAGAAGTTTCCCAGTAGAATTTTTAGAGTCACATGTATACGGTCATATCTTCAGCAAATAGTGAGACTTTGACTTCTTCCTTTCCAATTTTTATCCCCTTGACCTCCTTCAGTTGACTTACGTAAGCTCTAGCTAAAACTTCCAAGTACTGTAATAGGTGTGGAGAGAGTGGACAATGTTGTCTTGTTCCTGACTTTAGTGGAAATGCTTTGAGTTTCTCTCCATTTAAATTGATGTTGGCTATGTGGCTTCAGTAAACTGCTTGTTATGTTGAGGTATGTTTCTTGCATTCCGAATCTCTCTGGGACTTTTATCATGAAAGGGTGCTGGATTTTGTCAAAGGCCTTTTCTGCATCTAATGAGATGATCATTTGTCTTTCATTTTGCTTATATGGTGGATTACAGTTATTGATTTCTGTATATTGAACCATTCTTGCATCTCTGGGATGAAGCCTACTTGATCATGGAGGATGTTCTTTTTGATGTGTTGGATTTGGTTTGCAAGTATATTACTGAGAATTTTTGCATCTATGTTCATAAGGGAAATTGGTCTGTACTTTTTTTCCTTGTTGGTTCATGTGGTTTGGGTAGCAGGGCAACTGTGTCCTTGTAAAAAAAAAATCGAACAATGTCTCCTATCTTTCTTTTTGTGTGGAATTATTTGCGAATTATTTGCATTAACTCTTCTTTGAAAGTCTGGTAGAATTCTGTGCTAATACCATCTGGCCTTTATTGGTTGGGATAGTTTTAATGACTGCTTCTATTTCATTAGAGGTTAGAGGTCCATTTAAATTGCTCATCTGATATGATTTAACTCTTGTACATTGAATGTATAGAGAAAATTATCCATTTCTTTTAGATTTTCCAATTTGGTATAGTATAGGCTTTAAAAGTATGTCCTTATGATTCTCTAGGTTTTCTTGGTGTCTGTTGTTATATCCCCTTTCCATTTCTAATGTTGTTAATTTGGATATTTTCCCTCTACTTTTTAGTTAGTTTGAATAAGGGTTTGCCAAAATTATTGATTTTCTCAAAGGACCACCTCTTTGTTTCATTGATTCCTTATATTGTTCTCTTTGTTTCTATTTTATTGATTTCAGGCCTCAGTTTGATTATTTTCTGCACTCTACTTCTCTGGGGTATGCTTACTTCTTTTTGTTCTAGAGTTTCAAGTGTGCTGTTAAGTTGCTAGTCTGAGATTACTCCATTTTTTTTTTAATGTAGGCACTTAGAGCTATGAGCTTGCCTCTTAGAACAGCCTTCTTTGTGTCCCATAAGTTTGGATATGCTGTGTATTCATTTTCATTCAATACTATGAAGTCTCTTTTTTTTTTCTTAATTTATGACTTGACCCATTTTTCAGTTGTTGAGTTTTCATGAGTTTGTAATATTTGTGTTCTTGTTGACATCTAGCTTTAATCTGTGGTGTAGTGATTGGATGCAGGGTGTTGTTTCAATTTTTATCTATCTTTTGAGACTTGCTTTTGTAGCTGAGTATATGGTCAGTTTTAGAGAAAGTTCCATGAGCTGCTGAGAAGTGGTCTGCAAGTTCCCAAGAAATGCCTGCTAGAGTTTGGGGCTGGGATAAAACAATGAGTGGAGAGAGGGAAGTTTGGGCTCAGGGGAGATCTAAGTGGTCCTCTGGAAAGTGGGGAGGAGGGTTAGGGAGGCTGCAGCCAATGGTCTGCTACAGAGCTGGGGACAAAACTGGAAGACTGAGTTTGAAGAATGGGAAGATCTGCAGACAGCCTATCTTCTTTCCTGGCCTGAGTGGCCTGTGGGTTCCCAGCTGATGTTGGGGGCTGGAATAAAGAAATGAGTTGGGAGAAGGATGTTAGGAGGGGAAGATCTGTGTGATCCACTGAAGGTGGGGGTAGAGGGAGGGAGACACAGGTGGTTTGTTGGAGAGCTAGGGGTGAGACTGGGTGATTGGATTTGGAGGAGAAGAGGGATAGGTGAAGATTTGCAGTTAGCCAATAATTCCCTGGTTGAAGTGTGTTGAGATATCTAATGATAAAATTTAAAACATTTTGACATAAACAAATGCACTGGTTTTCCCTGTCCAACTCTTTCTTTTTTATGACATGGTACAATGGAAGCTCTGCTTTGGGGAGGAACCTTGCAATTATGGATTTGGCTGTTTAAATAGAATTGCTCAAACAGCTGCTGATTCTTCCTCCTGGGAGGAAACAGAAACAAATTTCTCTAATGTAAACAAGCAGAAGAGAAGAAAGAGATGACGTGCCTGTGTCCTTATACAAGCAGGTGTTTCTAGGGGGAAGATCACACAAATGTCTTTTGGTTTACAGTGCCTGGAAAGTTTGTTTCTTCTCGCTGTGAAATGTACTGCTCAACTAGAGACATTAATTCCTCACTGTTTTTTTTTTTTTTAAACTCTATTCACTCATTTACCTTCCAAGCCTCATCTAAAAGTTTCTAGTAAAATTTTCTCAGAAAACCCTAACAATGTAGAATGTTATCCTTAATTGTAGAGGAATTTTAATCCAGCAACATGGCTATTCTGGTAAGGGATCACATCCAAAGACCTAGATCGGTGTAGTACACACCTTTAATCCCTCTGGCTACAATACAGACATGCAATTAATACACACCATGATTCCAAACAATGACATCTAATTGAGGGGCAGACAAAATGATGAAAGAAAGATTTAACAGAATGAGTCAGATATAGAATACATCCAACTCTCATGAGAACATACAGGGAGGAGTCGCTGCTTAAAAGCAGTGCATGGATTTCTTGAGTTCTTTGTAAGTTTTGGATATTAGCCCTCTGTCAGATGTGGGGTTGGTGAAGATTTTTTCCTAATCTGTAGGTTGCCATTTTGTTTGAATGACAGTGTCTTTTGCCTTAAAGAAGCTTTTCAGTTTCATGAGATCCCATTTATTGATTGTTGGTCTTAGATCCTGATCTATTGGTGTTCTGTTCAGGAAGTTGTCACCTCTGACGATGAGTTCAAGGGTTTTCCTCGCTTTCTCTTCTAATAGATTTAGTGTGACTGGGCTTATGTTAAGGTCTTTGATCCACTTGGACGTAAGTTTTGTACAAGGTGATAAGTATGGGTCTAATTTCATTCTTTTACATGTTGACATCCAGTTGGACCAGCACCATTTGTTGAAGATGCTGTCCTTTTTCCATTGAATGGTTTTGACTTCTTTGTCAAAAATTAAGTGACCACAGGTATTTGGGTTCATTATGGAATACTACTCAGTCATCAGAAACAATGAAATCATGCAATTTGCAGCCAAATGGATGGACCTAGAGAAGCTCATCCTGAGTGAACTAACCCAGACTCAGAAGGATCCACATGGCATCTGTTCACTTATAATCAGATTTTAGCCATATAGTACAGGATAAGTATACTACAACCAATTGATCAAAGGGAACATGAACATAGACTTTGTTTCCTGTCAATGTTTCCTTTGCCCTAGTGGTGCTGCCTTGTAGGCCCCCAGTGTATGAGGAGGCTCTTGGCCCTCATATGACTGCTGAACTGGGGCAGGGGACTGTTATGTAGGGACACTCCACTCCAGAGGAGTGGGATGGAAGGGATAGGGGGTAGAGAGTGGGAGGGCAAGACTGGGAGGGGTGGAAAGAGGACACTGTGATGGAGATGTAACCTGAAGTAATAAATAAATATTAAAAAAAAGAATTAAATCTTGGTCTTCAGGAGGAGTACCAAGTGCTCTTAACTGCTAAGCCATCTTGCTAGCCCTTGAGACATATATGTTTAGAATACTAATGTTTTCCCTGAATCAGTATGAAGTGATCCTCTTTATGTTTTTTCACTAACTTTGGTTTGAAGTCTGTTTTGTCTGTTATTAGAATAGTGACTCCTGCTTATCTATGTGTGTGGGATACCTTTTTCCCACCCTTTCATCCTAAGATGGTGTCTGTCTTTCATGGAGAGGTGCATTTCTTAGAAGCAACAAATATATGACTCATACTTTTTCATCCAATCTGTGTCTTTTGACTGGGGAATTGAGTCCATTAATATTCAACTTATTACTGAAAATAGTTTATTGATTTCTGCCATTTTGTTGATTTTGTAGTGTGCTTCCCCCCCCCTCTTGCTTAGTATTCTAGAATGGTTTATTCTCTTTGGCCTGCTTCATGGATGGGTATATTTTCTGTATAGATGGTTTAGTGGTCATATTTTCCTTTAGTCTATTTTTACTGTGGAAAGTTCCTATTTTTCCTCCAATTATGATATATATATCATATACTTTTGGCCATAGTACTTTTGATTATAATTGTTATCTTTCAAAATTTGGAATATATCATTTCTAAGCCCTTCTGGCTTTTAAAGTTTCAGTTGAATAACTTTAATGGGCCTCTTTGTTTTATGATTTGGTATTTCTCTCCTGCTGGTTTCAATATTTTTTTTTTGTACTGTATACTTACTGTTTTGATAATAATACGACCAGACTGAGGTTCTTTTCTGCCTTATATGTTTGATATTTAAGTGTCTCCTGTATCTGGACTGGCATCTCTTTTCTTAATTCTGAATTTTTTTGTTATTATTCTTTTAAAATTGTTTTCTATGCTTTTATAATAACACTATTTTTATGTGTCTATAACCACTAAAATTGATCTTTTTAGAGGATCCTGTGTATTTTAGAATTCTTCTTGCTGTTACCTTTCTATTATTCTTTTTCTGTTTTTACAACTGTTGTATTGGATTGTTCTAGTTTCTCCACATTATCTTCAAGCTCTCTATTGCTAAGTATTTCAATGTAATTTTTTATTTCCAACATTCTAGTTTGATTTCTCTTCAATAATTATATCTCTTTGTTGAATTTTTCTTTTATATTATCTATAGTCATTCTTATTTCTTTCAACTGTTTGTATCTTTGAACATATTTAAAATTAATATTTTGTGTTCTCTCACTGAGATTTTATCTAATTCATTATCAATAGATCCCATTGCTATGCAAATAATGTAACTTTTTGAAGGAGTCGTGTTGTCTTGGTTGTTCATGTTTCTTAGGATTTACGCATTGGGATTTATGTAATTAGTGGTTTTTTTTTTTTTTTTGCTTGGCTTAACTTTTATGAGCTTTATTCTTTCAGGAGAAGTATTTTCTTCTTTTTTTTTTTTAGGGAACAATCGGAATCTTTGTTCATAACATAATTAAACATTACTGACTGATGAAATTAATTACTGTGGGATGCCAAGAACCTTCTTTCACTCATTCATACTATAAGCACTCAGTGAGACTGCATCAAACACTGTCCTAGAATTACACACAGAACTACCTGTGATTTCTCTCTTCTTTTGTTTTACAGCTTCTTGAATTAGAAAGTCACAGAACATAGCTGAGGAGATGTCCTTGTGGTTTGGTGAGGAATAGTTTGGATGTATATACCCAGGAGTGGTAGGCTTGGTCTTGAGGTAGAACTATTCCAAGTTTTCTAAGATATCTCCAGAATGATTTCCATAGTGGTGTACAAGTTTGCAGTCCCACCAGCAATGGAGGAGAGTTCCCCTTGCTCCACAACCTGGCCAGCATGTGCTGTCACTTGAGTTTTTGATCTTAGTCATTCTGACAGGTATGAGATGGAATCTTAAAGTTGTTTTGAGTTGTACTTCCCTGATTACTAAGGATGTTAGCAGCTTTATTCGTAATAGCTAGAAATCGGAAACAACCCAGATGTCCCTCAACCCAATGAATGAATAAAAAAGTTGTGGTAAATATACACAGTGGAATACTACTCAGCCATCAGAAACAAGGAAATCATGCAATTTGCTGCCAAATGGATGGAACTAGGAAAGCTCATCCTGAGTAAGCTAACCCAGATACAGAAAGATACACATGGCATGTATTCACTTAAAACTGAATTTTAGCCATATAGTACAAGATAACTATCCTACAATCAATAGACCAAAAAGAATTAGGAACAGACTTTGTTATCTGTTAGTGGAACACTTTGCCCTAGTGGAGCTGCCATGTAGGCCGCCAGTACAAGAGGAAGATCTTAGGTCTCATATGACTGGTGAACTGAAGGGGGCTGATATGTAGGGCACCCCATACTGGAGGAGTGGGATAGGTTGGAGAAGGGGAAGAACGTTAGGGGGTGGGACAGCGAGTGGTAGGGGGAGGGGACTGTGATGGAGATGTAACTTGGAGTAATAAACAACAACAACAACAACAAAAGAAAGCCATACAGAGCAAATTAAAACATGTAATCAGCACTCAGGTAATCATAAATGCCTGAAACTATTTTCCAGCTTTCATATGGTGAGGAAATTTGGTGGGGACAGTGGATAAGTAAAAGTTTGCAATGAGAGAGACACTATAGCAGAAAATCAAACACAAGTAGAGAGTTTTTCAGTTAGATGACATGGTAAACTAAAGTTTTCTCACTTGTGATGTGGGGAAGAGCCATATGAATCCCAACCCCCTCACTAAAAACTTTGCTGCTGTGCGACTGACAATAACATCATAGATCAACACAAATGGCAGCATGCCTACTCATGGCTTTATTTGTTTTTAGAAGCAGGAAGTTATAAAATCTCTCCAAAGATCAGGTAATTAAAGTTCTCAGCAAGACAGTTACAGTCACTCACTGCACAGGCCCACCAGAATCTGCAGCTATGGCATGTCTTTGGTAGACATACTGCTTCATGTGAATTTTATCGCTACTGACAATGAAGCTAAAAAGATTTTAAAGTCCTTAAACATTTTGTCTTTATTATGCCCCACTCTTTTATTTAAAAAAATTTAAAAAGTTTATGCATTTTTATTTAATGTGGCCAGGTCTTTGTCTTTGTGTATGTCTGTGCACCCTGTGTGTGCAGTGCTTATGAAGACTGAAGAGGACATGCGATCCTCTGTACTTGGAGATAGAGATGGTTGACAGCCACCACGTAGGTTCTGGGACCCAGCCTGGGTTCTCTGCCAGTGCAACAAGTGTTCTTAGCCTTTGAGCCATCTCTCCAGCCCATAATGTGCTCCACTTTAATATAACACAAAGCACTATACTTGTATCTTACTTTTCAAACTAATAAATTCAGGGCATGGAAGCTTATGTGGTAAGATTTGTTACTTTACTTAAAGGGGAAGTGGTCACTTTTTTTTTTAAATACTTTATTTTTTTTCTTCAAGTTACATCTCAGTCACAAACCCCTCCCTATTCCCCCTTCCTATCCCGCCCTTCCACCCTCTTCCCCCCAGAAGTTTCCCCTTTCAGTCCAACAGCTGGTTCCTTCTCTTATAATAGTAAGTATTATACAAAACAATAGATATAAATATGCCACATTTATGAGAGTAAATTGGCCCAGTATACCTTCCCAATGTCCAGTTTATACATATTTGGCCCCTGACTTTAACATTCTACTATCTAACCAACTCCATGAGTTTAAAGGTCTATATGTGACTCAACATTCATAGTATCTTGCAACACACTTTTAAGAGTATCTTCTTAGATCTATAACACCCTCTTGATTCCTAAACAACTCAAAATTTAACTATGAGACTCTAGCTGTCTATTCTTCAACCACCTCAGAGACCTGAGAGGGATAAATATATTTGCTTATATAGGAAGTGCAGAGCCAGTGGTCACTTTTTAAAAAAGCCACAAACTATGTGTGAGACATGAAGTTAAAATGCTATAGGTGTGTGGGTGTGGCTTTGGGGAAAATTCTTTAATTTATGCTTCATATTCCTCATTTATGGATTATTGACAGTGAACTCACTCAAAGAGTTGTAAATGGCTGTGAATGGAAAGCATCTGTACTTTTATGCCTTGGCAAAGTGTGTACTGAATGCTTGCTGTTTTGGGTGCTTAAGAAAATAATTTTTAAAATTAAAAGAAAACCAATACAAAACAAAAGGTACATACCAACTTTCTCAGAATATGTGTGTTTTCAAAAAGATATTTGCCTGTTCTGGTTAGGTTTCTGCATCAAGAGAGTCCTAGCCAATTGCCCTTTAAAATTGAATAACACAAGTGTCCTAATTTAGGGTTTCTATTGCTGTGAAGAAGCACCATGACCAAGGCAACTCTTATGAAATTATCTAATTAGTGGCTTGCTTACAGTTTCAGAGGCTTAGTCCATTACCATCATGGTGGATATAATGTTGGCCTGCAGGCAGGCAAGGTGATAGAGAAGTAACAGAAGTGTACATCCTGATCTGCAGGCAGCAGGCAGAGAACCACTGGGCCTGGCAAAGGACTTTTGGAACCTTCAAGCCCACCTTCAGGGACACATCCTCCAATAAGGCCACACCTCCTAATTCTTCTCAAACAGTTCACTGACTGTAGACAAAGTACCAACTATGGAAATATATGAGCCTCTCGTCAAACCACCACAACAACCTTACCTATTATGCTATAAGGTTGTATACTAGAAACTTAAAAAAAATTACATACTATAAAATATGGTATGGGTATTTTTCCTGCTTGTATGTATGTGTACCAAATTAATGCTGTATACTTGGATGCTAGAAGAGTGTGTAGGAGCTCTCCTTAAGAATGGGGTTTCCATGGGAGAATTTGAACTCAAACTAATACAAAATGGTTTAATTAATGTTATTGTTTAATAAGGGTAATTCAATTATTTAAATTCATACCTTGATCTCAAAACTTGGGAGACAAGGAAAAACATCAGGTTCCTTGTGTGTTTGAGGCCAATCTAAATCTACAGAGCTCTACAGAGCAAATGAAGACAGCCCAAGCTACAAAGAGAAACCCTGCCTCAATAAGGATAGATATATCCACATAGAAATTAAATCTCCAAAGAAAGGAGAAAAGGAAAGAAGAAATATGTAAATGCATACCTTTGATCCCAAAACATGGGAGACAAAAACAGAGACAGATTGGTTCCTTTTGAGTTTGAGGCCAACCTAATCTATAAAAAGCCAGAACAACACAGAATAAACCTGTTTTGATCAATTAATAAATTTATGTCAATTGTTGAGGAGAATACTTAAACTCCATACAGTCTTATGCTATATTTTCAATTTGAAATAGATTATATACATACATACATATATATATATATATATATATGATATATCTAATACTATTACATGTCATCTTTTTATATGGCATGAATGGAGACTTACAAATGTATTTCTTGTGTTCAAAGAACAGAAAAATATTCCTTAATTGATTTGTGCATCCTGCACATCCAAGGCATTTTGGTAATTGCAGAAGTATATGTTACTTGTGAGAAAATATATATATTCAGAACAACAGTACCCAAGTCCAACTAGGATAAGACAAGTAACCCAAATGATCCAGCCACATAGACTGCCCCAATAGCTGTTTCCTCAAAAATCTGCATCCAGAACAACTTTTCAAACAGCTTGCTGAGATGGCTCAGCCTCAAAGACTGTTCCAGACAGGACTTCAATAAAGCTCTGAACTTTCCTACCAAAGTCCAGCTTTGAACTACAGACTGCTCAGGACATCAAATTGTTGAGCACATAGAGACTGGACAACAAATGTTACAATTAACTTGATTAATCATTTTTTCCATTTTATTTGGGCCCCCAAACAGGGTTTCTGCATCCCAATTCAGCAGGAAGCAATTTTAAGAGAGCGACGTCCCACTCCCAAAAGTGGGGTGGATGATAGATGTTGTTTAGGGGGAATTGTTACAAATTGTTAAATGATCTTGTTAAGCAAGATATAGAAGATTAGATTCAAGGACTTTTCTATTTCTTTTATTTTCTCTATCCTTCTTTCTCTCTTATATAGAGGGAAAAGACTTGAAAAGAAAAAGGGGGAATATATGTATATAATATAGAAATGATAAGATATAAGGATAGATTATTGAATCTGCTCTGAAACTGAAAACCATTGTTATTCTCAAATAAGGTTATCTTTTGATACATTGGTATAGAATTTTGTATATTGATACCAAAATAAGGTTAAATTTTGATTCATTGGTATAAAATTTTATATTTTGATACATAATATGCATATTTCAACTCTTATATAAGGTATTGTGCCTAAACAACTCATTTAAAAGTACAGGTTTACTTCTAATCCTTTCATGGGTTGCTATTGCAACCTATTTAGGAGTTTGGGTAATACAGGTTGATTGCTGACCAGTCAAGCTCCTGGTCATGTCAAATACTAGTCTTAATTTATCAGAAAATAGGCTTATGAGGTTAAACAGATAGTAAATGGTTAAAAATATACAGTTTGTTCATAGAAGATAGATGATAGATAGATTTATAAGTAAAATAATGGATGTCTTCAAAACCCTCAGAGGCCTACAGAAAATGGCATTTAAGGATGTTTTTATTATTTTAAGACGTGTTTGACTTAAGACAGTCAGCTCCTGACAGCTCCCATTTGACTTGGAAGAAGACAATGAACATCAAAAAGAAATCTCCCATCAGGAGATAATTCCTCAAAAAGAAACCTCCCATCAGGAGATAATTCCTCAAAAAGAAATCTCCCATCAGGAGATAATTCCTATTGGGCAAAAATGCTGCTGCGCTCTCAACAGACTTTATACAGTCCAAAGATGGACCAGAGCTTAAATGCAGGTAAGTCGATGTCTTGATTCTGCAGAGACAGAATGGGAAAATCCCTATTTCCTGCTGCACAATTTAGTCTTTGAAAAATGCTTGGCCAGAAGGCTGAAGATGATGCTCCAACAATATCAAGAAATATTTGGGACTGTCTAGGCAACAAGCTGTCATATTTCTTTTTGGTAGCTGTTCTCCTATGCTTCCTACTTACTGAAATAATAGCTTTATCCCTTCTTATGTCTTTGATGGGGTTGAAGGCATAATAGCTATAAAATTTCAATTAAACTTAAATTATTTAGGATATAAAAGGAAATATAGGATATGAAAGAAATTATTTAGGTTCAGAACTTTAGACACATCAAGATAGATAGATGATTTTTTTTTCTTCTTCAAGATTGCCTGATACAAATAGGCTAAACATTATGTGTGTAACTTTTATATATTGTTTTCTTGATTGTTTCATATTTGTTCTTATTGTTTTTACTATATGAGTTAAAAAATTTAGCCCCCCTTTTTTTAGACAAAAGGAGGGAATTGTTGGGGTAGTGTTAAGCATTCTAAATGTTAATTCGTCCTGCTTGCTGTCTGTTACTTTCATTGACTCTGATTGGTTAAATAAAATGGCTAAGGCCTGAGATTGGGCAAAGGCAGAGAAAGGTGTGACTTCCTGAGATTAGAACAGGAAGCCTGCGCTTTAGACAGAGGATTAATTCATTCCAGCCAGGAGCAGCAGGAAAGGGGACACATACCATGGGTTAGAAAAAGGAACCTCATTCATTCCACATGGCCAGGAACATTGGCGTATCGTGGAGAATGGCAGTCCAAAGGGATGTATGTATATATGGGGTCATATTTGGGTAGTAGAATTAAGAGGGCCAAGATTGCTCTATCCAGGCCTAGGCTTGTGAAAATCCTGTGTCTCTATGTGCTCATTTATAATGGATGGTTAAGGATTAGCCGCTGAACCAATTAACAATAATATAAATACTGTTAAACAATTTAATTAATTATTTCTACAAATGGCAACCAACGTAATTTAACTAAATTTTTTCTACACACCTCTATGCCTGGTATCTTAATGCTGTTTATTTCTATTGCTATATTTTATTTTAAACTTTACACTTCTTGACTAGGTCAGTCTCCAATTTCTGTTGATTTTCACACAATATATTTTGATCATATTCTTTTTTTCTCCAACTCTTATTTTAATATTTCATCTTTGGAATTCTTAATTTTATAATTTTATTTTATTGATTTCTAATCCTAATCTACTTCAGGTTGAATACAATTTATTTCACCTCTTTCTCATTACTTTACTTAAAAATATTGACTTCTTTTACTTTATTAAAAGTCCGTCACTGTAAAGAGGAATCTCTAATGGCTGAGAGACACTTCAAGAAATGTTCAAAGATCTTAATCATCAAAGAAATGCAACTCAAGACGACTCTGAGATTCTATCTCTCATCTGTCAGAATGGCTAAGATAAAAATCTCAAATGACAGCACATATTGACAAGGTTGTGGAGAAAGGCGAACACTCCTCCATTGCTGGTGGGAGTTCAAACTTTTACAACCACTGTGCAATTCAGTCTGGAGAGATCTTAGAAAACTTGGAATAGCTCTACTTAAAGACCCAGCCATACCACTACTGGGTATATGTCCAAATGGTTCTTTACCAAACCAAAGGACATTTCCTCATCTATGTTCCTAGGAGCTTTATTTGTAATAGCTAGAAATTGGAAACAACCCAGATGTGCCTCAATTGACAAAAGGATTAAAAAAAAAAGTGTGGTACATTTACACAATTGAATACTACTCAGCTATCAGAAACAAGGAAATCTCGCAATTTGCTCCCAAATGGATGGAACTAGAAAAGCTCATCCTGAGTGAGCTAACCCAGACTCAGAAAGATGCTTATAGATGGCATCTATTTACTTATAACTGGATTTTAGCCATATAGTACAGGGTAATTATCCTGCAATCAACAGACTGAAAGGAATAGGAACATAGACTTTGTTACCTGTTAGTGAAACACTTTGCCCTAGGGGTGCTACCATGTAGGCCCCCAGTGCAAGAGGAGGCTCTTACCCCTCATATGATTGCTGAACTGAAGGGGAATGATATGTAGAGGCACCCCACACCAGAGGAGTAGATAGGTTGGAGAAGGGGGAGACGGTGGAAGGGTGGGCCCAGGAGAGGGTGGGAGTGTGGGCCCAGGAAGGATGGAGGGAGGGGACTGTGATGGAGATGTAACTTGAAGTAATAAATAAACATTGAAAAAAAAATCTCTCACTACAACAGTGAAGTCCTTGCCCTTAAGCAGGTCATCTGTAGCAATTCTCCTCAAGGTCCAGGGAACATGATAGCAGAAGGGTGGGGTGATCACATGTGCTGGAGGATGGGAGAACTATGAAATGCTGTCTCTGGACATGATATTGTCATTGCAGTGATGAACACAGTGCAGCTGTGGACCTCTACAAGATCTGCATGCACACATGCACACAGGCACATATGCATGCATGCAAACACACACACACACACACACACACACACACACACACACACACACTCACACACACAAATGCACACGAAGAGTGATTTGGAAGAATGTCTGCAGCAATGGAAAAGGAAGGGGAAAAGAGAGGTAAAGTGTTTGAATATAGTTAGAGTATGTTGTCTACATGCACCAAGCTGACATGCATGGAAAAAAAAACCCAGCAAAAACACTCTAACATATAACACAGAGATGATTTATTTACTTAATGTTGAGTCCTCTATCATCTGCTCAAAATATGCCTTGGTATTTCTTGCTGAAAAAGTAATTTCAATTCCTTTGATTCTTGAGGTCTGTTTTATGGTTTAACAGCATTGCTCAGAGTATCTGTATCCTTTTCTGTGTAGTTCTGTCATCTGCTTAAAGAAAGTTTTGCAGTCTGTAACTGTTCTCATGGATTTGTTTAATTATACTTTATGTTTCATTAATTAAGAATTATTTAATTTATTTTTGTTCATTATTAAAATTATCTCATTTGTATTTCAACATTATAACTTATTTTCACCTTATTCTAATTTATTTTTATGAATATCAAGTATAAAAAACTTAGTTGTTTTCTTTTTTATAACTCATTCTGTTTCTTGCTCATCTGTTAAATGCCATGAAGTATGTATTTGTGATCAAGGAGGAATGTCCAGAGACTGCTTTCTCTGCTGGACTCTATTTGGGGCTCCTAGCCTCCTTAGCAGACGCTTTATCACTTTCAGGAAGGGCTTTTGAAAAAACACAACTTCAGGTGACCTGATTCCTTGACATTATAGGTATAAGGATTTACCTCTACCCAGCAGGAACAGTTTTTTTGTGTGTAGAAAGCAACTGGTCGTCTTTTTACAATGCTGTTTTCTGATGTCTCATGTAATCTCAACCTCTCACTGAGATCTAAACATTCACGATACATGGATGCCTGTTAGGACTGAGTAAACTATTCAAAAGGCATATTTTAATATAAAAGAACATGGTCTTGATAGAAGGGAGACATTTTTCTAGGAAAATAGCTCTTGTTTGATCTTTATGAGAAAAGTGAGGAAGGATGGGTATGTAGCTCTGGCTTTACTTTTGGACACACATAGTTTTCATGCACCCACTGGAGTGGCATGTGTGTTCTCAGCAATGACAAGCTCCATGATGCCAAACATGGTACATTCTTTTCAGATGTCATCTAACTTGAACTCTAAGATATATCCCTCATGTCCTCAATTTTCTTCTCTTGATTTCCAGTGTATCACATTTCCCCAATTCCTGCTCACCAAACTCTCATTAGTCTCTTGGGCATTCATTTGCTCTGTTTCTAAATGGTGATAAGTGGTTCTCAGCCCTTGGTTCTGGTTCTCACTTTTTGCTGTCTGCCCTAGATGGTTGCATATGTTCTCATCAGTTATGGAGTATACATAGTTGACGGCTTCCCAGATTTTAGATATAGTTAACCTTTTCTGCTTAACCCATTCATTCAAGAATAAAACTTGTTGAAATTTCTCAAGTATATGATGGTTAGGCACTATTCGAGGCACCATGAGCAACATATGTCTTAGTGTTCTACTGCTGTGAAGAGACACCATGACCATGACAACTCTTATAAAGGAAAGTATTTCATTGAGGCTTGTTTACAGTCTCAGAGATTTAGTCCATTTTCAGCATGTTGGGAAGTATGGTGGTGTGCAGGCAGACATGGTGCTGGAAAAGCAGCTGAGAGTTCAACATCGAGATCTACAGGCTGCAGGAAGAGGCAACACTGGGCCTGGCTTGAATATTTGAAACCCCAACACCCATCCTAAGTGACACACTTCTTCCCACAGGACCACACCTTCTAATCCCTGTCAAGTAGGGTCGCTCTCTAATGACCAAGCATTCAAATATATGAGCTTATGGGCCATTCTTATTCAAACCACCACAACATTTAAACAAAATGCCTAACAGAACTTGCATTTCAGTGGATACAGAGAGGTAATATAGGAACCAGTAAAGACACACACACACACACACACACACACACACATCAGATGATGACAAGTACTATAAACATACATCACGGAAGTGTAAGAGAGTGCCAGGAGAAAGGAGTACCACACATCACAATTTATAGACAGTTTAAGAATTGCTCAACAGGTAACCTTTTAACAAGGAGCACAGAAGAGGGAAGCCAGCATGCAAGTTGATATGTGGGAGAAGAGAATTCCCATCAGAGAGACTGGAAAATACAAAGCCCAAAGCCATGTGCCTTTCTGGGTCACTTCTTTAGGCAATATGTTTGGAAAATTGGTTTATGTTTGGGAACTGAGCAAGAGATTATGACTTTTTCTCCCACTGGGGGGGAACCACCTCAACTTCTTCATCTCTTCTTGCTTTCTGGGGTTACTGTTATTAAACAGCATCTGTATTAGTGCTTTTAGGTATCCAGTTAATATCAAGTCATTACAGAAATTGTGTACTTCTGGCTTCTGGCAGTAAATCATGGCAATGCTGTATTTATTTTTTCATTCACTACATCTTATGTACCAAAAAAAACCCATTGTTGAGTTGATTAGTAATGCCTTTAGCAGATTCTAGATGGCTTGGGTAAATGATGCATCTCTGAGCCCTCTTTCTTGTAGGACATAATCCAGGTCCTCAGGCATTTTGAAGTATCCCAGCATACCTACTTCCCCCAGCCTCTTTATTTCTATCTCTATCATCTGCCAGAGATGTGTGGGGATTTCTGTTCTACTAGGTGTCTAAGCCCTAACCCAAGAAAAAGTTTGCCCTGTTACTAAAAGTCTTGGTTAAGATATTAACTTTTATATCTGAAATGTTTCTAAATCACTGAGTTCTTGCTTATGTAGTCTGAAATTCTATTCCCTGTTTCAAATGCCACGTCTAATCTCAGATGTACTTTTTTGGCTCATGAAGTAATGCCAGCTGGTTCTTACAGTTTTCCAGATGTATTATCTCTTCCAGCAAGTGACCAATAAGGTTTAGCCCTCCTCAGTGTCCTGATAGCCAGTATGAAGTAGTTGGCTCACCTGTTGTCTTGTGGGGTTGAAGCACCATTAGTATTCCTTTGACGAGGTCTGAGTCATTTAATGGCACCTAACCATGAAGGAAGCTTAGCAATGGAGTCTCTGTGTGTGAGGACGCAGAGCTGACTCATGTGAACATGTTAATTTCCACAAAAACATCCCTAGGTCTTAAAAGTGTATATCACTCTGGGAAGAAATTGATCTTTTTCAATTTTCTTTGTCACAAAACAATTACACTGGGGTTACATTTTTAGATTTAGCTGCAAATATGGTCCAGAAAACTTCCTATTTGCACTTCCACTTTTGTTCTCGTGCTTTCAGGTTGTTTTTAAATTTAATTTAATTTATACACTTCATAGTTTTAGATTACTTTCATTATGTTTTATCTATTTTGTAGCTTTGAAAGATTTTTTTGTCCTGATATCTTTTATGCTGGAATAAAAAAATGTTTCCACTGTAAAAAAATTGAAATAGTAGGTGAATAAATTCAAGAATTGTGTGTAACGTAACCATGTATAATGGGAGGTATGTCTGTGAAAATTGGTTCCTTGTCAAACTGCCACTAGTAGATATTCAAATATGGGAGAGCCAATAACAGTAGTAAAAATTGAGGAATTTGATAAAAAAACATAGAGCTATACCAAGCGAAGATTGGACATATATCTTGTAAGTGTACTCTTAAAAAATGAGGACACACTTTGTTGTCCTTGTAGTGATTCACATATAAAAGGAACAGCTTGATAAAAGATGAGTCAAAGAGAAGCCATTAGTTATGGGCATATCCTTGCAGAATTCAGTAAGGCATAATTTAGCAGGCAATGAGCCTCATCTCTTATCACCAATCACTTTAGAAAAATGTTCCTTCACTTACAGAACTTACATTCTAATCATCTGATATTTAAATATGGCTTGCTTCACTAATGAGCTTTTGTACAATGGGGGCATAAGATTTTGATTTTCAATTCACACATGAAATGGAAACATGCAGTAACTGTGGCCCCTTTGATTGGAATGCAAATTGATTGCTACAGTTGACTTTTGGACTTAATGTTCCACTAACCACAGAGAAAATGTAATCCTAAAACATAAAAGTCAGCAGTGATGGTAGAGGGTATGAGAATCATTGACAGTCAGTCTACCCGTTCAACACCTGGGTGTGTTCATGTTTACATAAATGTGGCATAATGTAGTTCACAACTACAATGACTATTTTTCTAGACACTGTGATAAGTCCTGAGTGAATAATAATGATATCTTCCACAGGCTGGGTTCCAGACTAAATAAAAACAGGAATAGGAAATAGTGAACTGAGTTCCAACATAGTCTCTCTCTCTCTCTCTCTCTCTCTCTCTCTCTCTCTCTCTCTCT
>CAJQZJ010013817.1:2175017-2197455 GCA_907164525.1 Lophiomys imhausi | reverse complement strand
ACACACACACACACACACACACACACACACACACACACACACACACACACTAATGCTCAATCTCTGGGATTGATCTCTGTTAGATCCCCTTATACCAAAGCTGCCTTAAATAGCAGGAAAGTGCTGTGACACTCAAAATTCAGTTTTGACAGGCTAGGCTGTCAGGTAGTTTTGTTCAATGACTCAAATATACCATCAGGAGTCAGAGTTCCTGTTCCATGGCTTCCTGCAGCCATCATTTTACCCTAGAGCTTTCCTCCCTTAGGCTGGACATTTTTGTTGCTGTTGCTTTACCCAACAGGAGAGAAAGATGGCCTCATGCCAGTTACTGTGTGAGGTTCATTTTCCTCAGTCTTCCTGGAACAACTTAGGTCATACACATATTCCTAACTCAAAAATGTCTCTTGGGGCAACGAGCTGATTGGTCAGGCCTAAAGAAAAGGGTACAGGATAATATTCACCATGATCACTTTAGACTAATTAGGACTCAAATTAGACATGAGTTAAATGACCTAAAACATTGGTCCTTTGGGAGGAGCTTTTTGTTCTGTCTTCAAAAATGTAAATTTAGGCAACTTTGAAGAATGAACAAGTATACTTTCAACAGAGGTATAAAAGGGGATGGACTTTTCTGTCAAAACAGTATGAAAAAGCAACTGATTTCTATTTTTTATTTATTTTTGGGGTGGGGATAGATAGAATTTGAGCTGTCCTTTGTTCCAGAATTCTCAAGTTCATACTTGGATATTTCTTTCATGAGGCTGAAGTCACTATTCTCCTCAATGTCATCCTTAGTCCAGCCAACTGCGAACCAAATTCGTTGTATGCTATTTTACCAGCCCATCCTGAGAGAGGCATTGTCAATTCTACATGTTTAGACTGGGAAACATACTGACCATTACAATTAGGTACAATTTGACTCACTTATGTTAAAGATTATGAAATTACAGGGACTAGTGACTTTATCTTATTCAAAAAAGCTACAAAGCTAATGTTTTAACAAATACAGCACCTGAAATTTTAACATTTGTAATTGCAACATTAAATTTCTTTCAAGAATTCAGTGTTCCACTGCTGTTCAGCTCTTGGGAGGCCAAGGCAAGCTGATCTCTGTGAGATTGAGGTCAGCTTGTGCTACATAGGAAGCAGCTATGGCTACAAAATGATGCTCCTCTGTCTTAAAACAAAATCAGTGTGTGTTCTGTATTGCAAGAGCTTCATAGATTACTCTATATTCTTGGTGTCTAGATAAATATCACTTTTCTGTCTTCATTTCCAAGCATCCTTTTCTTTCTCCTGTTGTTTCCTCTTTCATTCGTCTTTTTTTTGGGGGGGGGGAGGGAGGGGGTAGAGGGGGTTATCATGTTTCCCTGCAAATACTGTAGATACTCACCGCTATGGAATCCGCTGTAAAGACCCTGTCTCTCTCCTAGTGTTATCTTCATTCCCTGCGTGTACTTGTGTTGTTTTCTTCCTGCTGAATTGTCTTTGAGGCTTTGAAGAACTCTTTCCCAGCTACCTCCCTCTCACTCTCCCCTACTTCCGTTTTCTTGTCTCTTTCCAGCAGGATAGGGCCACTCACTGGACCAGTTGGCTCTGGAAGCAAACCTGCTGTGGCTTCATTTTCTTCAGATTATAGCTTCTCTCAGCTGAAGCAAAAAGTGGTAGTAATGAGCATCAACCTTCTCCAAATGCTTATGACTTGCTGTTTTATTTTGTACAATCACGGGGCCATTTAAGTATGGGCAAATCCATTAACACAGACTTTCCACTAGTCAAGTTCAGGATCCTCCCCCAGAGCACAATACTTGCTAAACCATATAATGTGACTTTGAGTTTATTTGGCTGTGAGTTTCTGTGGGGTAGGAAGGCTGGAACCATACGTTCTTAAACTATGTTCTTAGCATTTATCATAGTTTTATTATAACCCACTTTTATGACAAACATTTTATTTATTAAACAGAACTGCTGGTGTACAGTTATACATGCTCACCCTAGGGGACAGCATTAGTATCACATAAAGTTTAAGTTTGTATATTCACTACAGCTTTTGGCAGATGGTAGTAAAGTTTCTAGTTATGTGACAGCTCTCCAGTAGATGAAAGTAAACTCTTTTGATGCAAGGACTACACATTCTTTTTGAACACTCTTAGGTCCTAATTTATATTTAATTCATATTTTTTAATATTATGTTTCATGAGGATTACACTTGGTCTATCTGGCTCACTTTTTGAAAGGTAAAATGCAATGTATATTTAATACAAAAGATAAAGTTCTTGTGCATGTGCTGGGAGAAAAAAATACTTTTTTTGTGTTGCTCCTTTTTGTATGCATTCCCTCTTATTTTCATTAACTTTTCAATTTCTTATTACTGTGTGATGTGCCATTCAGTTTTGCAGGAGTCATTTATTTGAGCATATCTGTATTATTGCTGCTGGGAATAAAGGTTGTGAGTAGTCTATCACATCCCTCCCTCTTCCAAATAAATATCTATACCTAGGATCAAAGTAAATCTTTTGACTCCAAGAGGGAATCCTGTTGTAGTCAATCAAAAAAGGTCCTCCAATTTAATATATTTAATAAACAGATCCATAATCCTGTAATAGCAATGACATTTCTTAGTTACCTCCCATGTTGTCAGCACTGTCCGTAGACTCTTCAGGTGTTTTTGTTGCTTCTATTTTGGAGATAAGGCAACTTTAGAGTTTAAATAATTTTGTGAAGATAAGATAGCTGTGATTGAACCAGAGCTCAAGCCCAATGCTTAGTAATGCTTTTTAAACTACATACTATCTTTCATCAGCATTGGCAACCTCAATCAGAGTCATGCGAAGTCCTTTGGAGAGTCTTTAGCCTTTAAATACAAAGATTCTATAAATGCCAAAACTGTGTAACACAATATTGTAACCTCCCCTGCCTAAGAAGTTTCTTAGTTTCCTCCCTCAATGCAACACATGTACTGGTGATAACAGTAAGTACTCATAAGACACTAAGGACCTAGTTTTCTGAATATTTATTTAACCCTTACTATTGCTCTGGTACAGATGTTTTCATGTTTCCCATATTGAATAGGAAAACCAGCCCGAGGTAGCATAACCTAAGAGGATCTAGAAGCCTTTCAATCCAGTTAATTCCAGTACAGTTCCTTTGCTTAAGTTAACAGCTGTGCTCTGTGGGACACAAGACTCTGGAGGCCTTGCTTCCTTGTACTCTCTAGCTGTGAGATCTGGGGCTACTTACTTTTTACTCTGGTTTCCTTCTTCTAAGATAAAGAATTTGGCTAGCCGGGCGGTGGTGGCGCACGCCTTTAATCCCAGCACTTGGGAGGGAGAGGCAGGCGGATCTTTGCGAGTTCGAGGCCAGCCTGGTCTACAAAGCGAGTCCAGGACAGCCAGAGCTGTTAAACAGAGAAACCCTGTCTTGAAAAAAAAAAAAAAAAAAAAAGAATTTGGCTTAAGGTACTCAGCAGACATTACTTTTTTTCTGAACGTTCTGTCCAAATTTTCCATTTTACATGGGATAAGGTCAGAGTGCTAATGGTAATGGCCACACAGTTGTACATGGATTCACCTCTACCTTTACTGCCATTTTAAGTTGTATTTTTGGTGGTTGTTCCTTGTCACACATATGGCCTCTTAAGTCTTCCTAAAAACAGCGAAGAGTAGCAAACTTGGCTCAGGGCCTTTGTGTGGGTTTTTCTATATTCTTCACTGTATCTAGGTGACACACTCCCCTGTGTCCTTCAGACTTCTTAAATGTTAAATGCTCATTGGGAACCTCTCCTTTCCATTCTGTTTAATAGTAGATCTTCCCTGAGCCTGTCTCCCACTTTGCTCATTTATACTTTGTAGTTTGTCTTCATAGCACTTAGCTCTTTTTAGATTTTTTATTAGAGAGGATTATACTCTATAAGAGCAGAAATTTTTGTTTTATTCACTTGTCCATGTTTCTAGTACCCAAAAGAGTGGCCTCGATAAATATTTATTGAAGAATAAATGAACGGAAATTCATGCTGATCAATGCTGTTATACTTGCTATAAAATAGTTTCTCTGATTCTCAGCGTTTTGTTTTTGTTTTTGTTTTTTTTTTTTTTTCTGGTCCTCACCAGTCATTGCACATTTACAGTTGTCATTAAAATTATAATTGTGTCTTCTGTCTCAGCAACATGGTGACACATCACAGCAGCTGTTTGGACTTGAGAGGATCTAATTTTGATAGGTTGTCTGATGCTGTTGAGCATGCTTTCAGTATTCTAATTTGTTTTGAGATTCAATAATTCCTTTAAGAGTTTTTTCCACTTCCCTAGAATGCTGACTCTTTCATTCTCCTATGAGCTTGACTCCTTTTCTCGGTAATGTCATCTCAACTTATTCACTTTTTTTTTTAAGGCTTTTTTTTTTTTACTTTATTTTTTATTTCTTCAAGTTACATCTCAATCGCAACTTATTCACTTTTTCCTTCCCATCTCTCTCACTGTCTCCGTCAGAGAGGATTTATTTATTTAGAACTGCATTCTAATCGGATAACAGCCCCTGTATCAGATATTGGGACACAGTTTTCTAATATTATTAGGAATATTTTTTTCATTTAGAATGTAAGGCTGACATTCTATTTACAAATTTTGTGGAAACTCAGTATGGCCATGACCTATGAGGTCAATTTACAGAGGTGACTAGCTGATAAGTGTTGACTTACACATACTCAGTTTTCATTTTTCTTCAATTTCTCTTCATAATGAAATATGTTTGGTTATTTAAATCTCATGATAATACCTCTTATAAATCATGTTGTCTCTTTGTCACCTTTTCTGATTCACTTCATTTAATTTTGAATGTCTTAGCACAAGTTCAAACTGAGTCTTCATTTCTCTCTGTAGTTAGCATTGTGGAATGGTAAAAAGATGTGGCGTATGGATTCAGATAAATTTAATTGTATTTGGTCCTATTGCCAGTGATTAGCACTGTAATCTGAAGTGAAACATTTATGTTCCTTAAGCCTTAGTTTTTTTTCATCTCTAAAATGGGAAAAGCAATTTCTACCTCCACAGTTGCTAGAGAGACTAGTGACAGAGTAAATAAAGAACCGAGAATAATATCTCAGACAGGATGAATAGCCAGTATATATTGATTGTTTCAAATTGTGCACAAAGTACAAAGTGAACACTGGTGGAAAGCGATCTGCATGCAGTTCTACATCTCTATTACTTTTGGTTTTCTTTCTCCCATAGTCTTTCGTATTTACAATTGTTCAGAGTTTATTTCCCCTCAAAACAGAGACTCATGACACCATCCTACTTAAAGTCTGCTCATTCTCACTCTTCCTTTCTTAACCTTGGCACTGATTTTCTTATTTTGTCTCTCTTAGCTGACTCTACTCAGTGTAAATGTCACTCGATTGTGAGTCTGTTCTGAGGCTGTGCTCTTAGCACTCTTTAAAACTTAAAGATTTCTGTATCTGTCCCATGGTAAATGGGGAAAGTGTGGGGATTGAGTTTATGTGATCCTGTGTGTTTCATTGATTAACAGATGTCTTGAATTAATAAAGTGTTGACTGAATTTTATTAAATTTTCAAATTTTTTGAAACATGAGAATTATTTTGACCATCTATAGTGATAAACCACAGCCGTCCAAATATACCAGTGTATTTTGGTGGGGTCAGGACCCAACATCTGCTATAGGTGATGGCATGGACTTCAATGTTGTCTTTGCTGTCACTTACCTGCTGTGTGCCACTTTAGCTCCCAAAGCTTTTTTCCTTTCATCCAAAGCTGCCTTTTGGCTGCTTGCTGGTTTGTAAAAGCATTCAGATGTACTGGTGTTTTCATTCATGTTGCTGAATTTCTTTTTTTTAATTGACAAATAAAAATTGTATATATTTATGATGTACAACATAATGTTTATACATATATATATATATATATATTTATATGTACAAACATAGTGGAATGGCTAAATTAATATAATTAACATATATATTTTCTCATTTATTTTTCAGTAATCTTCTAATGTACAAATACAGATTTCTAAGCTTTAAACAAAATATAAAAGTATAAAGGGCAAAATATAAAAATATAAATAACATGGCTTGTGTTAGTATATAGATTTTTTCCCCCCTTAGGATCTCCTTTTGTAAATAATAAATATATTTTGCACTTATTCTAAGTTTACTGAACTTGAAGTAACATGTCCATTTTCAAACATTATTTGCTTGACTTCTCTTTTGCATATGGTAGTCAGAAATTAGCTGATATTCATAGATTCACTATTGAAGTAATAAACAAAATATTTGGCTTTTTGACAGCTACATTAGCTGCATTGTTCACCACACACAGCTGCCAGGCATAGAATGGCTATTTGGCAGCTGACAAGGCTTAGATCAACCAGCAGCCTTTCTTTCAAAGGGTTTGCAAATGACACATATTGAGTACAATAAAATTGGGAGCTCACTAGTGGTGCTTGTATTTAAAATGAGAAAAAAAAAAACCCCATGTATAACACTATTTTCTTCAAAAAATTTTTTTCTTCAAAAAAATTTCATAGTATAAAAGTCATTGCCTGCTTTCTAGGCTAGTTAACGAGTCTAAACTAAAATGGACAAAATACTGTCTTATACACTTACTTTACTCAAACTTTCAAAAATGAAGATGAAATGTCACTAAAATTTGAATATAGTTTGCAATAGTTTGTATTCACAGGAATGTTTTTTTGTAAAAAGAAAATTTCATTGAGACAGAATACTCTTAATTTTTGCTTCTGAGGTTAGTTTTTGGCTGATTTTGCATATCCTCTTGACTTTTCTATCTTGTCCTTCTTGTTTTTTGTTTTTGTTCTTCCCTCTCATTTTTCTGACATAAACATTTTTTAAAATGTTTATTTATTACTTCAAGTTACAACTCCATCACAGTCCCCTCCCTCCACTTCTTCCCTTCCAGCACCTCCTCCCACTCTCTCCCCCTTCTTCTAGAACTCATAATTTTTTTTGAATGATTAGGCCTCAATTAGGAAAATTATAAGGTATAGCATAATTTAATTATAGTCCAGTCCATACATATTTGGCAAGTGATATTAATATTCTATTATCCATCTATCTCCATGAGTTTAAAGTTCTATACCTAACTCATTTTCCACCCTAACTTGCATTACCAACTTAAAACCATCTTCTTAGACCTAGAATCCTTTTAATTCCTAAATAACTTAAAATTTAATTGTGAGACTATGATTTTCTAGTCTTTAACCATATCAGAGACCTGAGAAGGATAAATATATCTGGTTATACAGGAAATGTAGAGCTAGCAGCTTCCAAAACTAAGAAATGACAGACAACTGGCTGCTTAGACAGTCCCCCATTTCTCTCCATACATTAGAGCATCTATCTTCAGCCTCTTGGCCCAGTATCTCTGACAGACATTAATTGTAAAGCAGGAATTATGAAGGACTTGCCTACCCTGTCTTGGCAGAGTTAGGCTGTCGACTTACCTGCTTCAAAGTTTTGTTCTTTTCGGACAGCATTCTGCCTACAGTTGAAGCAAGACTTAAAAAAAATGGGATACAGACCTAATACAGGAATTATAAAGAAAAAGCAATAGATTATTAAATATGCTATTATATCTTTGTATACTGATAGAAAATTAAGGTTATTTTTGGCTACATTGGTATCGATCTTTGTATATTGATGCAAAATTACAGTTAACCCTTTTTAACTTAATGTACCTGAGGTAATCCTTAAAAATGCAATGTGAAGTTTTGGCCCATTGACAGCAAATGTCACAGACTATTTAAGATAATTAAAAGATGCAAACTAATAGCCATTCACACAGGTTATTTGGTTAGGTACTAGCATAGTTTATTACAGATATTTTCTAAGTTAACCAGAAATCAAGTTGTTAAGAGACAAGCAACATTTGTTTACCCAAATATATGGAGATAGAGAGGTGGTTTTCATAAACCTCAAGAGATCTGTACAATTTGGCATTCGAAGAAGGTTTCTTAACTTAAGATTTTTTGATATTGAGACATGTCTGCTCCTGACAGCACCCTATATTCCACTCCAAGTAGAGGATGAGGATATGAGCATCTCCATTTGATGATGGTTGCATTAGTGGCAAGCCTGTCACTGGGCAAGAAAAATCCTTTGCTTCATAAACATTTATTAAGTATCTTGTCTTTTTTATTTTGCCAGGCACTGTGTTGGAGAAAATAATAGATGTAAGCATAAATAAAAAGCTAAGCCTTTCTTCTCCTCAAGAAACTCTGAGTATCAAAGTAGAAAGTCACATTTAAAACTATGCAGCAGAGTAAGTAAAATAGAGACCAAGGAGCCATGGAGCACTCTATGTATGGGCTATAACGTATTCAACACTTGTATGTAAAGTGGCACATGTGGATATTTCAACTTATGACCGTTTAGCTTTGTCTGGGATAATAAAAATAATATAGGAGCATATTATCACCCACCTACTATATGCAAAGCCTTTACTGTTTATTCTTTAAGACAGACCTATGCATTCAAGCTATTTTACAGTTGAAGAAAGAATGATAATGAGACAGAAGAGTTCTCTCCATGGCGAAATGCCTACATTCATTCTTAATTCTGTCACTGACTGTGAAGTTTTGACAAGCTAGTTCATCTTAATTTACATTAGTTTACTCATCTTTGAAGTTGATTGACAGGGCCTTTTGTGGTGGTACATGCCTGTGATCTCAGCATATAGGATGCTGAGGCAGGAGGATTTCAAGCTTGAGATGAGGTTGGGCTCCAAAGCAAGACCCTATCTCAAAAAAAAAAAAAAAAAACTATGGTTTGCATAGAGTGTGAATGAGTCACCCCAGCATCCATGTATTGCAAGTTTGGTCCTCAATGTCGTGATGCTGAGATGTGACTAGATCTTTAGGAGATGGGGTCTTAGGCCACAGACTCACCTTTTCTTTCTTCCTTTCTGTTGGGGATGTGGTCTCTTCTCGTATGCCCTGGCCATTATGCTTCCATCTTCCATGAAGTCCTTGTCAGAGTCAGGCCAATGTCTCCTTCATGTCCCTGAGCTTCTAGAATAGTAAAGCCAATAACTTAATTTTCTTTGTAAAGTTAAAAAGGTAGATAAACAACAATATTTATATATTGTTTATATGTAGTTTAGGTATTATTATAGTCCTAAATCATGGAGGTAGAGAATTTGGTTTAAAAAAACAAGATTAAAAATTTTATGTGTATGGGTGTTTTGCCTGCATGAATGTCTGTGTACAACATACACACTGCATGCATGGAAGCCAGAAGAGGGTGGAAGATCCCTGAGAACTGGAGTTATAGATAATTTGCCACCATACGGGTTCTGGGAATCCCATGCTGGTCCTCCGGAAGATCAGCCAGTGCTCTTAACCACTGAGCAATCTCACATTGTCAGATAATTAGATTTTTCACATTTTTGAATCTGTGAGTCAAGATTCCAAATGTCTACAAAATATATCTGTGTGTGTGGATTGCAGAATTTTGAAAGAGAACTCACCACAATCAATTAAATTTGTGTTTCTTGGAGAAATATGAACAAAGGAGTTTCAACTAAAAGGTAAGGGTGAACTCTGGTGTGCCAGACCCTGTTTAGCAGTAAATGATTACCACACACATCAATTTTAGAGACAAGGGATCGAGAGACGTAAAACTATGATCTTGAAGGTGACTTGCTGCCCTGTCTTTGTTATCAGAGATTACATTTTTTTTTTTTTCTGGTTGTTAGGATTTCTTGAGGAGGAATCTGGCTCTCTGTAGCTGCTCAACACCTGTTGCGTCTATGACTGGCTTCTTTCAGTTAGGCAGTCTCACAGCATTAGTATAGCTTTCCTAAGTGGCGTGTTACAAATGAAGACAGGAAGTGTCTACAGATACAGGCAGGCTAAAATATCTGTTTCTCCAAACTTGGCCCAGTCTTTAGTCTTATTTTTGGGAAAGTGTCTCTGAGGCTGGGGACTCACTATGTAGCCTGGGCTATCCTTGGGCTTGCCATGGTTCTCCTGTCTCAGCTTGCCAAGTGTTGGGATTACAGATGTGTACCACTGTTCCTGGCTTTCTTGGTTAGATTTTGGTGAAGATTCTAGATGAGTTCTGTCTTCCTAATGTTTCATGTTATATTGGAATTCTACCCCCATAAGTTTGCTCTAAGAAATCACTTTGGCTTTTCACTGATTCTCATTTTAATTATCATTATACAAAATCATATAATGCATTGTAAGAGGCCTGGAAGATGTCATAGTTGGTAAAGTACTAGTTATATAAGCATGAGGAGGATCTGTGTTTGGACCTCCAGCACTCATGGAAAAAGCCAGTTGCAGTAAAAGACTTCAGTCTCAGCACTGGGGAGACAGAGAAGGGAGGGTCCTTGGGGATAGCTCACTAGCTGGTCTGGAAAAACTAGTAAACTTCAGATTAAATGAGAGAACCTATGTCAAAATAAGGTGATGAGAGATTCAGAAAGACACTTAATATTGGCTCCTTTTAGTTATTGTACATTAAATGTATAAAGTAATAGGTTTCATTATGAACTATATACATGCATATAATCTTTGGATCATATTCAAACCTCAGTATCTTGTTTTATTTCCTCTCCTTTCTCCCTTTCACATTATATAGATTTCCTTTCTCTTCAAAATATCCTAACTTCTACTTTTCATGCTTTCTAAAAAATCTAGAGTCTACATATGAAAAAAAAGTTCTTAATTGTTTTCCTAAGTTTGGTTTATTATGTTTCTGATAGCAAAAAAAACACAGAAAGAAAATGTATCCAATATGTTCACATTGTGAACAGGAGCAAATTAAAGGGTCTGGCAACCCCACCAAGTTTATTTTTAGGGTACTGACAAGGAGCTCTAGGTTTGAACACAGGAGCAAGAGAGTTGCGTGATGAAGTAGTCGTGGTCCAGGTGTGGTCAGATGGATCTTAGTCTCAGCTCTGACTCTGCAGGACACTCCAGAATCCCTTACTACTTGAAGTGTGTAGGGTGTTTCCCAGAGAGTCATCACACTTTCCAGGGTGAGATCTCATCTTAACAATTTTCCTCATCTGAGTCTCTGGTGTTTCTGAAATCCAACTGGATTATAGCTAGATGACAAAGACTCATCTCTGTGATTTCAATCTTGAACGGGGGTAAGGCACAGTATGTAGACAAGTACTCCTTGAGTGATAATCAAGGTTAATTAGTGTCAAGCAGCAGTCTGAGATAATGACATAAAGTGAAGGCAGAGATACAAGCTCTTAATCTGTTTTTATTACTAAGTCTCACTTATTTTGTTTAACATGATGATCTCCAATTGCACCATTTCTCCTGAAAATGAATTAATTTTTCCTTAAAATATATGAATACAATTCTACTGTATTATGTACCACTTTGATATATTAGTGCCCATTTAAGTTGATTCCATAATTTGTTGTTAATAGTGACACTAAACAAGTGTGTCTCTTTGGTATGTTGATATAGATTCTTCTCTTTATATACCTAGGAATGGTATAACAGGCTTATATTGCCTTTCTACTTTTAGTTTTTTAAGGAGTCTCTATAATATTTTTCAACACGATTTGACTAATTTATATTTACACTGATAGTTTATAAAAATATTCCAATTCATATTCTTGTCAGTATTTTTGTTTGTTTTCTTGGTGATAACTATTCTGATTAGCATAAGATTTCCATATTGTTGTTTTGTAATTTTGTTTTTTGTTTCCCCAAATGCTAAGCATGTTGAATTTTCATGTATTCATTGATCATTTGTATATTTTTTTGAGAACTGTCTGTTTAATTCATTTGTTTATTTATTGATTGGATTTTTTTCTGTTTGATTTATTGGTTTCTTTAAATATCCAATTTATTGTGTTCTTTAAATATTCTGGTTATGAATCCCTTTTCAGATGAATAACTTCCAAATATCTACGTTCAGTTGTCTTCATGTGAATATGCTTTCTCTGGTCACATTTGTTGAAGAGGGTGTCTGTTATCCCATGTTTTTAGGATATCTATTGAGAATCAGATTTCTCTATTAGATTCCATGATCTATGTTTATATTTGTGACAACGTGATCTGTAGTATAATTTGTAGTCAAGTTTTCTAATACTAACAACATTTTCAATTTTGGTTTACTTTAAAAATTTTATATGCTTCCTTTGAATTATGAATTTTAATGAAGTATATTTTTCTTTATTTCATTTGTTCTTTTAATATCTTTACTAAGAAACCATTACCTAACACAAGGTCATGAAAGTTTATATCTATTTTCTTTTTAGCAGAGCTTTATAAGTTTAACTCTTAATCTTTTCAATCCAATTTGATTTTCCTTGATGATGTGAGTACTAATTAATTAGTTTATACATGTGAATGTTCAGTTATCCCTAAACGGATTATTGAAAAGACTATTCTTTTCACCATGGAATTATCTTGGTCTTACTGTTGAAAATTGGCTGATGATGAGTGTGTTTATTCTTAGAATCACAATTATACTCCATTCATCAGTATGACTATTACTATGCTAGTACCATATGCAGTTTTAAAATCAGGAAGGATGAATCTTCTACTTTGTTCATCTTTTTCAAGATTGTTTTTGTCTCTTGCATTTTTATGAATTTTGGGATCAATATGTTAGTTTTGAGGGGGCACATCAGCTTAGATTTTCAATAGCCTTGTTGAATCTGTAATATGTTTGGGTAATTCTATCATCTTAGCAACATTAAGAATTTCAAATTATGATGATGGCATGTTTTCCATTGATTTATGTTTTATTTTTAAAAAGTTTTTTAGTTTTTAGTGTATTAACCTTCCATTTGTTTTGTTAACAATATTTGTAAAGGTTAAAGCTCTTTGAATATAAAATGGTGATATATGGCATATCTTGAACATTATTATTATTATATATTTTAATCTTATTGAATTCATTTGTTAGCTGTGATAAGTGTGTGTGTGTCTGTGTGTGTTTGTGTCTCTGTGTGTGAGTGTGTGTGTGTGTATGTATGCTTGACTGAATTTCTTAGCATTTCTTTCTATTTACAAGATTGTGTCAGTTGTGACTAGAGATAATCTCATTTATTCCTTCCAATCTAGTAGCCCTGTACTTCTTTTTGCCTGCTTACTTGCTCTGGCTGGAACTGCAAATATCATTTTGAACAGAAATAAACAGACATTCTCATGCTGTTCCTGATCTTAGGTAGATACATTTAATCCTTGACAGTTAAATATGATAATTGTTTGGAGTTTTTCAGATATATCCTTTATTCAAGTTAAGGAAAATGGATACATTTTGTAGATTTACAGTTATAAGTCCACAAAAATATGTTTTTGATATTAGAAACCAAATCTGTCACATATTTTTTTAGCATTGAGCTGATGTGCAAAGACTATTAAATTTCACACAATAATATGAATTTATTACCTTTCTTAAAAAACAAACCAGAAATCTAATGATGACAACATTTGCTTGCACTTGTCCATGGCAATAATTGCTATCTTTTATAGAGGATAATTATGCTCTCTCCTTAGTCTATAACTCCCAACTCTTCCAGTGTCCTTTATACATGTCTGACCTACAGGCAATGAATGACTCCCAAGAGAGGAACAATCTTTCTTCTCCAGGAATGAGATCCCTAATTGGTTATCCAGTACCAAATGGTCATCTCTAAAAAAAAAGTATGTATACATATAAGTAACACTAAATGGATTCAGCATGTTGTATTTACATATGTGTATGTATATGTATATATAATAATAATCATTAAAGAGAAAAACTCATTTTTTTCTGTATTTTCTGAAAAAAAAAAAAAGATAACCCAAGAGATTCATTAGGCGTTGCTAACTCTAAACCTGTGCTACTCACTTATCTTTTGTCCCAGCTCATAACAGAACTTTCAGTTTTTGGTTCAGTTGTTAATTTTCTCTGCTTAAGGATCTGAGTGATCAAGTTTGGACTAGCCTATTCATAATTTTAGATTGGATTAGTTTCAGCAACCTCTGTGGAAATGGACTTGTGTCTTTGGTATGCAAATCTAATTTGATGCATAGTTAACTAGTGATGTTGTTTCTTTGTCTTTCCTCTCCTTTGTATTTATTTAAATATTCCAATACTCATTATAGTTGGTCAACATTTATCTATATACAATAAGATTATATGAAGTTCGCTTCCTACAGGGATCCCTGGAAAACTAGTATTGAGGGAGAATTTTGACACTGCAAGATTAACTACTATATGCATGTGCATGCGTTAGCACACATACACACACACACATCTTTTTGTGCATATGTGTGTTCAGCTACATGTATAGGTGCACATATGTGCATGCGGAGAGCAGAGTGCAACCGTAGGTGTTATTCTTTAAATGCCTTCCATCATTTGCTTGCAACATGGTTTCTCATTGGTCTGGCACTTTGTTAGGCAGATTAGCTTGGCTGCTGGTGAGCTGCAGGGACCTGCCTGTCTTTGTCATCTTGTCACAATGCTTTGCTTTTGTTGATGTGGGCTTGGGGAATCAAACTCACTTCCTCATACTTGTGATTGCTTTATTGGCTGAGCCATATCTCCAGCTCCTGTAATTTTTTTTTTATATAAGTACTTTATTTTTTTTCTTCAAGTTACATCTCAGTCACAAACCCTTCCAAATTCCCCCTTCCTGTCCTACACTTCCACCCTCTTCCCCCCCCAACAGCTTCCCTTTTCAATCCAACAAATGGTTCTTTCTCTTATAACAGTAAATTCTATACAAAACAGCAGAATTAAATATGCCACATTTATGAGAGTTAAATGGCCCAGTATACCTTCCCAATGTCCAGTGCATACATATTTGGCCCCTGACTTTAACCTTCTACCTTCTAACCATCTCCATGAGTTTAAAGTTCTATAACTGACTTAGCTTTCATACTAACTTGCATCACTATTATAACCATCTTCTTAGATCTAGAATGCCCTCTTGATTCCTAAACAACTCAAAATTTAGCTATGAGACTCAAGCTGTCTATTCTTCAACCACCTCGGAGAGCTGAGAAGGATAAATATATCTGATTATATAGGAAGTGCAGGGCCTGCAGCTTCCAATACTAAGAAATGACAAACCAGTGACTACCTGGACAGTTCCCATTTTCTCTCCATACATTCCAGCATCAATCTTCAGCCTTTTGATCCTGTTTCTCTGACAGACGTTTATTGTAGAGCAGGGATTATGAAGGACTAACCTGCCCTGTCTTGGCAGAGCTAGGCTGTCGACTTCCCTGCTATCAAGTTTTGTCCTTTTTGGACAGCAGTCTGTCTGCAGTTGAAGCAAGGAGTTTTTACATGCCAAGAGATAGGCTTGCCACTAATTCAACCATCTCACACTGGAGATTCTTCGATGCTTTTCTTCTACTTGGAGTAGAATAGGGGGTGCTGTCAGGAGCTGATATGTCACGATATCAAAAAAAAAATCTTAATTTAAGACCACATCTTTGAATGCCATATTCTGCAGGTCTCTTGGGGTTTTTGAAGATGCCCTATCTATCTCTTGTATTTAGATAAGCAAATGTTGCTTGTCTCTTAACAACTTGATTACTGAGTAGCTTAGAGAATACCTGTGATAGACCGTCATAGTAGCTAACAAGGTGACATGCATGCATGACTAGGAGTTTGTTTTTCTTAACTATCCTAAACAGTTTTAGACGGTTGGTATCAAGAGGCCAGAGCTTCACATTTCATTTTTAAGTATCTCTAGGTACGATACCATTAGGAAGCGTTACCTTTAATTTTGTATCAATATACAAAGATCTATTCAAATGTGGCTAAATATACATTTAATTTTGTATCAATATACAAAGATCAATGCCTATGTGGCCCAATACAATCTTAATATTGCATCCATATACAAGGGTCAATACCATTGTGGCCAACTATAATCTTAATTTTGTATCAATATGCAAATATCAATACCGACGTAGACCAATACAATCTTATTTTTGCACAATAAACAATGGTCAATACCACTTTAGCCAAATATACTACTAATTTTGTATCAATATACAAAGGTATAAGGGCATATTCAATAATCTGACCCTTCTTCTTGGTCCTTCCTGTGCTATGTCTATGTCTCAATTTTTCTCAAGTCCGTGCATTCCTACATAGGAGATAAAGAAGGATGCAGAAAAGGGAAAGAAGGAATACCCTGGTTCTAACCTCCAAAGCCCATTAAACAGGACCATTTAACAACTTGTAATCTCTTCCCCTAAATAACAGAGTTTTCAGTTGTCCTTCAAATAACCAAAAAAAAGGGGGGGGGGCGGAGAAACACCCTCCCCACCCTCTGGGTATGGGACGTCGCTCTCTTAAAATGACTTCCTGCTGATTTGGGTCGTAGTAAACCTGTTTGGGGCCCAAACAAAAATGGAAAAATGGTTAAAAAATGTTAATACAATCCTTTTATGTTCAGTCCTTCTGTTCTCAGCTGTTTAGATGTCCTAAGGAGTTTGTAGGCAGAAGCTGAACTTCCAGGCTTTACTGAGGTTCTGACTGGGGCATTGTGTAGAGCTGAACGGTCTTAGCGATATTGAGTTGTTGTGGTTGTAGGCTTTTGATGGAGACAACTATTGAGGGAGTCTGTCAGGCTGAATCATCTGGGTCACTCGTCTTCTTTTGGTGTCTGATTCTGATTTCTGCTGAGGTTTCCGTTGTCCAGTTGTCCCTGGGTTCCTTGAATGGATGCTTTGATTCTCCTGGAAAGATAAGAACAGAGCCCTGCCCTAATCCTCACTCAGGGACAATTGCCCTCTTTTTTTTGGGGGGGGGTAGGTAATATTTCTCCTGAAGCAAATTTGGTTTTTGACAATATATAAAGTGTTATCTTTCAATCTGGTTTAAAGAAGAAATTATTTTGTTATTTTGGAGATAAACCAGCTTTAGTGTATATATTTTGAGATCAGCTCCTGTAATTTTTTTCATAAAGGAAAGAGAGAGAGAGAGAGGTGTGGGGGACCTTGCATAGTGCCTAGCACATGGTAGGCTCATTAAATATGTATTGAGTAGATAAATAGTGGTTGAAAACCCTGGTAATGTTATTTTGTGGAAAATCAAATATGGTAGTTTTTTATTTTGTTTGCATATTTACATAGGCAATAATGTTCCCCATTTATGTAGTTTTTAACAAGTTTATGTAGAAATTTAATATTTTCTGGTATTTAAAAATGAAAAATTAGTGAAATTTTGGAATTAAAACTATTTTCTTTGAATAAATAAAAACAATTGGTTTTGGTTATTTTAAAAATCATTTTTAAGGAATCAGGAGAAACTTTCTTATATGGTATGTACTATTGCAGTGAGAAACAGCAATATCACTGTCAATCGCCTGGCTCTCAGTTTTGGTTTGGACAGTCTGGATTATATAGTGTTTGTTTACTTCCTGCAGTAGAATCTGATTGCAATTGGTACTGTCTAATACACATCTTCCATTTTCAGTGCCACCCAAATGACTGTGACATTTGTGTTTTCTTCCCAGAGTGATCACATTCCAGCTGAAAGAAGAGATTTGTGTTGGGTAGTCTTACTGATTAGTGGATTAATGGATGTGAAAATAAATTTTATAGTTTATCTTCTCCTTTTTTTTCATGACCATTTAGAGAGGTAAAGTATTGCCAAACTAGGAGATGATTTTTTGAAGTACTCTGTATTTGAGAATTTCAGTGTTGCATATTTTCAAAATGATTTTGCTTAAACTTACGGACAGGATTAGAAGTCAGCTGTTAGGAAAGAATGCTTGCGGCTGTATGCCTGGTGAGGAGGTATGAGCAAGAGGCCCAGCCAGTGATTTCAGAAACAAGTGGCAGACTTTTGTGTTGAGACATCTAAACTCACTTTCCTCTCTGAAACATTATCATGGAGTCCAAGGAGGTTCTTGTTCAATGTAAGTCAATTCACTTTTCTGTTGACTTTCCTGTGGTGAATGAGATGGTAACAACTGGGAATACTTCCATAATTTCCTCACAGTATTATTTCTTGTGTTATCTTATGTTATTTGCTGCACTCTTTCTCAGTCCTGTGAAGACATCCTAAAACCTATAATTATAAAATTAAGGACAGAAGTAAAAGACCTGCAAAAGTTGAGCTGTTTTTTAATTGTTTTATTTTTTTAAACAGTTATATGCATATTTCCCTTAAAGGATGTCTTTAACACAGTATGACTATTGAGTGCAAAGAAAGATGCATTAAAATTTCCGTTATGTGTGTGATCTTGTAAGCATTCAGAATAAACGTGTGATTTGGATTGCCACTTCCATGTGTTTTGATTACAGCTTACATAATATCATAAGAATATGTGTGAAATATTGATACCTCTTCCCAGAAACTCAGGAGACATTGCTGTTTATTTCTTTTCCTTATTGGTCTTACCTAGGTGTTTTGAAGTGAAATAGCTGCAAATAATAGTTTTGCTTGGACTGAAATGAGTTAGTATTTGGAAAATAGTAGTTTAATTTTTCATGTAGCATATTTATTCTAAATAGCTAAGGGTGATGGTAAGTGTAATGTGTGCGAATAAATAAAGTGCTGTGTCACAGGCATTTTATATGACTTCTCTCAGTTGGTTACCTTAGGAGACAAGTATGATCATTTCCACTTTACATCTGAGGATTCTGAGGAGCAGTACCTTCTAACCAATCAGAACTTATATCTGTCTTTACACTTGCCAACTTTACCCAAAGTTGATAACAAGCCTAGGGATAACCTCTAGGCTGCATTTCACAGTAATCGGATAACAGACAGCAATATTGGCAGGCCGACATACTAGAGGAAATAAAACACATCTAAAAAGTAGAAACTTGTTTCAATTTCTTTGTAAATTTCTTGGAAACTGCCACTGAGCCCACCTTAGCATAAAAGGAAAAGACAATAATGTTTTGTTTAACAAAGTTTCTATAAGTCACGTCGATTTTGTTATCCTTCATAGTAGTTTAGTTCAATGTCATATATTAACCTATATTCCAGAAAGTTGTGTTCTGAGAAAAGAATGTGTGGAAACATCTGACTGTATCCATTGGAGGTAGTGAGCACAGAAGTCTGAAAGGGTACTTTCCTGTGTGCATTTTCTTCATGACCATTAAAAAAAAAAGAATTGATAAATATATAGACAACTTATACTTAGCAAATAACCAGAAGCCCAGTACTGTTATTCAAACTGTTTCAGGACCACAGAATATTAATGCCAGAAAGGACCTCTTGGAGCTAGATAGGTGATTCTGCAGTTAACAATATTCACTGCTCTTGAAGAGACTGGAGTTTGATTCCCAGAATCCACATTAGGGTGATTACAACTCCAGCTCCAGGGGTTCTTATGCTGATGGCCTCTACAGGCATCTGCAGTCATGTGCACACACCCACACACAGGCATGAACACATGCACATAATTAAAGAAAAAATAAAAAGTACTTTCTTTTGGTCCTTATTCTAATTGTCAAGAAAGCTGATGGGCAAGCATGAATGGATAAGGTCCGAAGAACTATGGATGGATGTGCACTGATGTATGTTCAGAGAGTCATACATATGAAGATTTCCTGGTTGATGGGTGTATTTCCTTGTGTCACATGTGCAGTTAACAGCTGCAGGTACAACTGAGCCTTTTGAAATTCAAGACTGGTGCTTTTTTTAAACAATAATATTCTGCTGCCTCCTTTTATTCCCATCTCAATATAACAATTGCTACATTTGTTTGGAAGGAGGAAGCTAAGTCTCTGAAAAGTTAAATGAGTTGCTCACATCACAGATAGGTAAATGTTGAATAAATTCACAAATGAGTGTAAATTTGATACCAGAGGTTGTGTGTTTTCTAAGATATTATGCTAAACAGTTCGCCCTAGAAAAGATATTGCTGTCCTATCTTATATATATAATAAATGCTTCTGTCATAAAACCTTCTATAGAAAGATTGTTCAATATCACCTTTCTCACCGATGGTGTATAGGACAGGAGATTATATATATATTAGTGTATATATGTATATTAGTGATGACGGTGATAATAATAATAAGAACAATAGTACCTTATCTCATGAATGTTTTGAGGATTGAATAAGTATGAGGGACTTAGAACGTTGTTTGATGCAGATGTAGCTCTCAATGTGTTTTTGTTTCCTTGAATATTCATTGCTATTGAGAAAAATTTATCCATATCGAGTAACACTTAATTCTGTTGTCATCTCCCCCTGGGCCACAGAGACTAGTGGGTGTAACTCTTACTGCCATAGTAAATGCTTTCATTGTCATGAGATTGTTTTTCATCCTTTTATTTCAGATGTCTTAATCTTTAAACAAAGATCCACTTTTCCTAGTACTCATATTTAAAACACTACCAGGAATTTCCTAAGTTCTAATAGGAAATAATTTTAATACCTGGAAGATAAGGCTTTCTAATTGGTTTTGTTGTCTACCTTACTTGTATTTAACCAGCCTCTTCTCTGCATCTGCAAATACCATATCTCAGGGCCAGTTCACCAAGAATATAGTTAAAGTCTTTATAAGTCTCCAAATGCAAGTTATAGCATCCTAATTGGTGTCCAAATCAAATAGTCATGGTTTCTGTTTTACAAGAACACATTCAAAAATAATTATCAGATATATCCATGCAAGTTACATTGTCTTTATTATTGTCCATTTTGAATTAAACAGTCAGATTAGTGACATCTAAACCTCCAGTGTAGGAGGAAGGATATACTTATAAAGAATTGTTAGAATTATTGAAAGAAATAAAATCACATTGATTTAGGGTATAACAAGTTCTCCTGGGAATTATGACAAGTTGGGCAGCTTTAGACTTAAGAAAAATGTTCATATAATTTCTTATTCATTAAGAAAGTCTGTGCATTGATTTTTTTTTGTACAAATAGCTGTGTATCTAAGGCTGGTCTCCAACTTTGGATTCTCCTGCCTCAAAATGTTGTGATTATAGTGTGTTTTATCACACCAGGTTTATAAGATTTGACATAGCCCTTATCAGTATTATGATGCATCTTGTCTGCCCCACAGTGTTTTATGAGTTCTAAAGTTACTCGCCTGTGATATTTGCTCCATTTGGTCAGGTGTGAGGAAGACTGGTCTAGTATCATTACAAGTAGAGAGAAAAAAATCTCACCTGTGAGCATGTGAGCATGTCCCAGGACACATGAAAAAAAAAATAAGCAGGAAAATAAAGAAAAAAGAAGAGGGAAAAAGAAGAATGAAAAGAAAAATAGGAAAAAAATTAAGTGATATGAAAACTATGAAGACTTGGATATTTCTATTTGTTACCCACTATAAAATTTATAACATATATAACATATTAAAGTTTAAATGTTTAGAAACATTTTAATAAAATTTTCCAATCAAAATTTTTGATGAAATATTACTTTTTTAATAATTTATTTTTTATTTCTTCAAGTTACATCTCAATCACAATCCTCTCCCTACTCCCCCCTCCAGTCCCACCCTTCCACCCTCCTCCCCCTCAACCCCCCATCCTCTTCCCTTTTTTTTTTTTAGTTCAAGGTATTTCTTTTTCCCCCCAACAACTCTCCCTTTCAGTCCAACAAATGGTTCTTTTTCTTATAACTATAAATACAATACAAAACAACAGAAATAAATAGGCCACAATTATGTGAGTTGTATGGCTTAGCATACATTCCCAATGTCCAGTCCATATGTATTTGTCACCTGACTTTAACATTCTACTATCTAACCATCTCCATGAGTTTAAAGTTCTATATCTAACTCAGCTTTCATACTAACTTGCCTCACAATTTTAAAAATATCTTCTTAGATCCAGAACAACCTCTTGATTCCTAAACAACTCAAAATTTAACTATGAGACTCTAGCTATCTATTCTTCAACCACCTCAGAGACCTGAAAGGGATAAATATATCTGATTGTATAGGAAGTGCAGGGCCTGCAGCTTGCAAAACTAAGAAATGACATACCAGTGGCTGCCTGGACAGTTCCCATTTTCTCTCCATACATTACAGCATCAATCTTCAGCCATTTGGCCCCGTTTCTCTAACAGACATTGATTGTAGAGCAGGAATTATGAAGGACTTACCTACCCTGTCTTGGCAGAGCTAGGCTGTCAATTTACCTGCTTCCAAGTTTTGTCCTTTTTGGACAGCATTCTGTCTACAGTTGAAGCAAGGGGTTTTTCTTGTCAAGAGAAAGGCTTACCACCAATTCAATCATCTCCCACTGGAGATTTTTCGATGCTCATCTTCTACTTGGAGTAGATTAGGGGGTGCTGTCAGGAGCTGACATGTCTTGATATCAAAAAATCTTAAGTTAAGAAAACATCTTTTGTTGCGTCCCCCCTTGTCCAGCAAGGAATGACGCAACTCACAAAAGCTCTTCTCCTGCAGTTTATTTAGGTCCCTTGAAAACAGTCTTCCAAAAAGGGCCGGGCAGACCCAACCCACAGGCTAAATACTAAATGAACAGCCAATCAAGTA
>CAJQZJ010013817.1:2147225-2166620 GCA_907164525.1 Lophiomys imhausi | reverse complement strand
CCTCTCACTGACCCAGTCATTCTGGCTCCCCAGCTAGGCTGACTATGTAGGCAGGGAGCTCCACCCACAACAGATGCTGGCCTCAGTGTGCCTGTTGCTGACTGCCTCAGATGCTTGGGTGCTAGGGTTAGTGACCCACCTGCCCCAGTATTTGTGGAGAACACACAGTCATGGGCTCTTTTTGCCGGCAGTCTTGGCTCCTAATTGCTTTGCTGTGACTGTGTTAGGTCTCTGCCTCTCCCCTACACTGCAATCTGTGCCGCCATGTTGGAAACTCTGGAAAAAATAATCTCACTTACCTTTGCTCTTGTGGTGCGGCTGTTTTTCCCTCTTGGGTGTACAGGTCCGAGTGCAGGCTGGATATCAGGCACAAAGGTGGGGCCGCTGGTCTGTGGCTGGAGCCATGGGCTGGATCCGCTCCTGTGTTAGATCTCCTCTAGCCGGAGCTCCTCTCCAGACTGGTGACGGAGCTGGCTGATCTCAGGGTGGTGTTCCTGGGAACTGCGTGGGCTGTTTTACCTGGTGACCAGTCTCAGTGTTCGCCGTGGGAATTCAGACACCATCTGTGTTTCACTGTCAGCTAGGGGACCTCACATTCACTCCACAGTGACTAATCTCATTCACCTACTACTCAGATGCACTGGTCTATGTTTGGCGCCATCTTGGATCTGAAATATTACTTTTTAATATATTTATTTTTTGTGTTGGTATGTGACAATAAAACATTTGTATAAGCATCAGCAATCAGGTAAAAATATAATAGCAATAGAATTACAGCTGCCTTGGACCATACACAGGGTAACCATTATGCTGAATTCTAATGCCATAAATGAGTCTGGTAGTGTTTTCATTTTATTTAAATTCATTCACAATATGGTATAGTTCTATGCATATAGCTACTTTATTAAATATTAGAGTTATGAGATTTGTCTAAGTCACTGATTCCATTCGTAGCTTTTCCATTCATATGTCTTTAAATGATTTTAAAATTTAAAGTGATCAAAAAGTGATATGCTATCTCCAAAAGTTGTTTATTATTAAATAGATACATTAAACTCTAGAGGAAAGTATGTGGTAATCTGAACTGATTTATACAATGGTGACCCTTTGATACTTGGCAAAGATCAATCAAGTTGGCATACTTCTTTATAGCTAACTTAAAATTATGAGTAAATCAAAGGAATAGAGGGAAAGTGGCTTATAGTATTAAAATTGTAACTGCTTTTGTTTAAATTTCAAAAATATTGTATCTATGAGATAAAATATAATTTTAAGTTGTGTAATTTCCAATACAAGCATTCACAATACATTCATACTTATAAAATTCACAATATCAATGATATACAATAATGTATCATTAAAAGTTCTCAAAGCAGAAGAGTTTTTACTTTATAGAAGTATAGGTGTATATGTGTCACTGTACACTGTAAACTGTTTAATAATTGTGATTAAAGGTTTACTATATACAATGAAATCTAACACTTTTGCATTCGTTCTTTCTAACATGGGTATCTTCCTCAGCAGCTTTGCTTCCAATCAGCTTCTTATGTTTCTTAGTTCATAAATTCCCTCTCTGCTTTTATTGGCACCATAAAGTATATTTTAAAAATATTTAGTGCTGTGTTTTGAGTAGAGGTGGAGCTAGTTATTTTTTATTTTGTGTCTCTTTTATTATTTATATAATACTATTAATTTATCCCATTTCTTCCTCCATTCTTTTCATGTTTTTTTTTCTCTCTCTCTCCTCTCTCCCCTCTCTCCTCCTCAAGAAGATTCAATTCACAAGGGCTCTATTATTCTTTTAAAAAATTTATATCTCCCTGTATTTCCTCCAGTGTCCCTTAATTCCCTACTCCCTTTTGATCCTCCTACTTCAGTACCCCATCTATCCATAATTATCTATTCTATTTGTCTTTCCTAATGAGATCTTTATGTTCTGCCTAGTACCTTACTCTATTCCTAATATTTGTGGTTCTACAGATTGTAGCTTAGTTATCATTGATTTAAGAGTTAATATCCAGATATAAGCAAATATATACTATATTCTTGTTTCTGTGTCTGAGATATCTCACTCAGAATGATTATATATAGTTCTATTCATTTAGTTGTGAATTTCATGAATTTATTTTTTAAACTGGCTGAGTAATACTCCATTGTGTAGGTGTACCACATTTTATTTATTCATTCTTCTGTTGAGGGATGTCTAGGTTGTTTCCAATTCATGGCTATTATGTGTTGGGGTAGTGTTAAGCATTCTAAATATTAATTAATTGGTCCTATTTGCTGTTTGTTACTTACATTGACTCTGGTTGGTTAAAATAAATGCTGAGGCCTGAGATTGGGAAAAGACAGAAAAAGGTGGGACTTCCTGGGATTAGGACAGGAAGCCTGCACTTTAGACAGAGGATTAAAGTTTCCCAGCAAGCAGCAGGAAGAAGAATTCATTCCAGCCACGAGCAGCAGGAAGGAAGACACACGCCATGGGTTAGGAAAAGAACCTCATTCCACATGGCCAGGAACATCGGCATGACATGGAAAATGGCAGTCCAAGGGGACGTATGTATATATGGGGTCATATTTGGGTAATATAATTAAGAGCTAGCTTAGATGGTCCAGGAATGCACAACTCAGGCCAAGGCTTGTTAAAATCCATGTGGTGTCTCTGTATACTCATTTATAATGGATGGTTAAGAATTAAAAGCCACTGAACCAATTAAATATAATCTAAATACAGGTTAAATAGCTTAATTAGCCATATATTTTTTTTAAAATTATGAATGCAGCAGCAATGAACATGTTTGAATAAGTGTCTCTGTGGAAAATGAAGCATAGTCACTCTTGAGTATATTTCCAAAAGCTGTATAGCTGGATCTTAAAGTAGATTGATTCCCATTTCCTTGAGGAACTGTCACACTGATATCCATAGTGGATGCACAAGTTTTTCCTTACTCTACATCCTCGCCAGGATGAGCTGTCATTTGTTTTATCAATCTTGGAAATTCTGATGAGTGTTAAGATAAAATCTCAAAGCAGTTTTGGTTTGCATTTCTCTGATGACTAATGATGTTTGACATTTCTTTAAGTGTTTCTCAGTTAGTTGAGTTTCTTCTTTTGAAAAATGGCTCTTTGGATCTATACATCAATTTTTAATCGGGTTATTTGTTTTCTTGGTATCCAATCCTTGGTATTTTTGAGTTCTTTATATGTTAGATATTAACCCTCTATTTTCCCATTCTGTAGGTTGCCACTTTGCCTAAATGACAGTATCTTTTGCCTTGCAGAAGTATTTCAGTTTAATGAGGTCCCACTTACTAGTTGTTGATCTTTGTACCTGCACTAACAGTGAATTATAAATTATTTTCTTCTTTTTCTCTTATAGGGTTTGATGTGTCTGGTTTTATGTTGAGGTCTTTGATTGATATGAAGTTTTGTGCAGGATAAGAATGGATCTATTTGGATTCTTCTACATGCAGTCATCAAGCATTGACAAACACCATTTGTTGAAGACACTGTCTTTTTTTCCCAGTGTGTATTTCTGGCTTCTTTATTAAAAAAAAATCATTACTAGGTATAATACCTTTAAAAAGTGTTACCCTTAATTTTGTATCAATATACAAAGATCAATACCAATGTGGCCAAATACAATCTTAATTTTGCATCAATATGCAAGGGTCAATACCATTGTGGCCAAATATAATCTTAATTTTGTATCAATATACAAAGATCAATACCAATGTAGCCCAATACAATCTTAATTTTGCGTTAATATACAAAGATCAATACCAATTTAGCCAAATATAATATTAATTTTGTATCAATATACAAAGGTATAAGGGCATATTCAATAATCTGTCCTTTTTTCTTGATCTTTCCGATATTATGTCTATATCCCATTTTTTCTCAAGTCTATTCACTCCTACATAGGAGAGAAAGAAGGATACTGTAGAAAAAATAGCTAAGTAAATTATTTAACCAGTATTTATATTATCTTTAATTGGTTCAGCGGTGTTAATCCTTAACCTACCATTATAAATGAATACACACAGACACCTTGTGGATCTTAACAAGCCTAGGCCTGGGTTGTGAAATCCTAGCCCATCTAAGCTAGCTCATAATTCTATTAACCAAATATAACCCCATATATACATACGTCCTTTTAGACTATTATTTTCCACACCAATCTGATGTTCCAGACCACATGGAAGGATCTTCTTTAATCTACCCCATGGTGTGTCTTCCTTGTTTACTCCTGGCTTCTTCTCCGCCTTCCTCTCAAGATGCTCTGTATCTCTCTCAAAGCCCGTGAACCTTAGTCCTGCCTACCTCTGTCTTTGCCCATTCTCCATGCTTCAGCATTTATTTAACCAACCAGAGTCAATAAAGTAACAGACAGCAAACCAGACCAATTGACATTTAGAATGCTTAACATCACTCAATCAGGATACAGAAAAGAAAAAGAGAGAAGTCCCTGGGTCTAACCTCCCAAACCTATTTAACAAGACCATTTAACAGATTGAAATCTCTTTTCCAAAATAACAAGATTTTCTATTATCCATCAAATGACCAAAGGGGGGAAAAAAACCCTCCCCACCTTCTGGGGATGGGACATCACTCTCTTAAAATGACTTCCTGCTGATTTGGGATGTAGTAAACCTGTTTAGGGCCCAAATAAGAATGGAAAAATGGTTAAAAATGTCAATAGAATCATTTGATGTTCAGTTCTTTTGTGCTCAGCTATTTAAATGTCCTAAGAAGTTCGTAGACAGAAGCTGAACTTCAGGGCTTTACTGAAGTTCTGGCTGGAGCAGTCTGTGGAGCTGAACAATCTTAGCGATTTTGAGTTGTTGTGGTTGTAGACTTTTGAGGAAACAGCTATTGAGGAAGTCTGCAAGGCTGGATCAACTGGGCTACTTATCTTCTTTGGTGTCTGATCTGTTTTCTTCGGAGGTTTCCATTGTCGAGTTGTCCCTGGATTCCTTGGATGGATGCTTTAAATCTCCTGGAAAGATAAGAACAAAGCCTTGCCCTAATCCTAAGTCTGGGACACTAACTTTTTTTTTTTGGAGGGGGGGGTCAGGTAATATTTTTCCTGGAGCAAATTTGGTTTTTTGACAATATAAAAAGTGTTATCTTTCAATTTGGATTAAAAAAGAAATTATTTTGAAATTTTGGAGCTAAACAAACCTTTAAGTGTATATATTTTGAGATCTCAAAGGATAATTTGTTTGAATTTCAGCATGCCTTTTGTAAGTAGCTTTTAAACTTAAATCCTTCTAAATCCTATGTGCCTATCTCTGCATTCTAAGTATTGGGATCAAAGACATGTGGTTCCCAACTGAGGATTAAAGATGTGCTCCACCACCCCTAGATCGAAGTTTTTCTCTATTTAGAGCTTGTTTTGTGTCAGTCTAACCTTGAACTCTGAGATCTGCCAGTTTCTGTCTCTAGTGTGTTGGGATTAAGGGTATATCCTTCTCAAATGATGGGATTAAGGGTGTGCACCATTACCACCCTGTTCCTTGTAACTCTAGAATTTATAAGACAACTAACTCTATAGTGATCCTCCTGTCTCTGCTGGAGTTAAAGGCCTTGGCTAACACCACACATTTCATGTACTTTACCTTAGCTCCAAATTTTTTCAACTTTTGGAGGTTTAGAAAACCAGGTTGAACAGCAGTAACCTTTAATTTATTTACAGTATCTTAAACTTGTTACCTGCTTTCTAATGCCAAACCATGAAACTATCCTATATATCTACAAAAAAAAAAAAAAAACCAAACAAACAAAAAAAAAAACCTTTTAAGCTGCTATCAAGTTTGAGTAATCTATGTGGCCACCTGCAGTCTAACATTCTTATCTGAAATTAAGGCCATTTTCCTTTCATGCCAGTAAGGCAAGTATACCTTTGGTAAATTATAGTTTGAAAATTTTAATTGTATTTTTATTATATTTTTAAGCTTATTAACTCTTTTCTTAAAAAGGTATTATTTACTTCTGGAACATAGTTTCCTCCCTCCTCCCCTCCTGGCCCCTCCCTTCCTCTCTCCTTCCCTCCCTCCCTCCCTCCTTGTTCCTCTACTTGATACTCTCCTTCTCCTCAGATGAGGTGGGCCCTCACATATCATACTCCCTCAGATCTTCCGTCATGTGAGGGCCAAGAGCTTCCCCTTGTACTGGGGCTTGATTTAGTGTATGGTGTTCCACTAATCTGCAGCAGATTCCATGACTGACTGGTGGGTAAAATTTTTCCTAGGATAGATATGCTAGGTTCCTATTTATTTGGGTGTGTGGGTTGTAGGATAGTTATCCTGTGGTGTATGGTTAATATCCATTTATAAGGGTATACATACCTTGTTTATCTTTCTGGGACTGCGTCAGCTTGCTTAGGATGAGCTTTTCTAGCTCCATCCATTTGGTTTAGAATTGAATGATTTCCTCATTTCTGATAGTTGTGTAAATGAAATGTGAAGTTTCGGCCTTTTGCTACCAACTGTCATAACTGTTATGGATAATTAAGAAATGCAACTAATAGTCATTCAAGCTTGTCATTTTGTTATGACAGTCTATCACAGCTATTTTCTAAGCTAATCAAAAATCAAGTTGCTAAGAGACAAGCAACATTTGCTTATCTAAATATAAGAGATAGATAGGGGGTCTTCAAAAACCTCAAGAGATCTGCAGAATATGGCATTCAAAGATATTTTCTTAACTTAAGATTTTTTTTGATGTCGAGACCTCCTGACAGCACCCCCTATTCTACTCCAAGTAGAAGATGAGCATCGAAGTATCTCCAGTGGGAGATGGTTGAATTAGTGGCAAGACTATCTCTTGGAAAGAAAAACACCTTGCTTCAACTGTAGACAGAATGCTGCCCCAAAAGGACAAAACTTGGAAGCAGGTAAATTGACAGCCTAGCTCTGCCAAGACAGGGTAGGCAAGTCCTTCATAATTCCTGCTCTACAATCAATGTCTGTCAGAGAAATGGGGCCAAACGGCAGAAGATTGATGCTGTAATGTATGGAGAGAAAATGGGAACTGTCCAGGCAGCCACTGGTATGTCATTTCTTAGTTTTGGAAGCTGCGGGCCCTGCACTTCCTATATAATCAGAGATATTTATCCCTCTCAGGTCTCTGAGGTGATTGAAGAATAGATAGCTAGAGTGTCATAGTTAAACTTTGAGTTGTTTAGGAATCAAGAGGGTGTTCTGGATCTAAGAAGATATTTTTAAAATTGTGATACAAGTTAGGATGGAAGCTGAGTTAGATATAGAACTTTAAACTCATGGAGATGGTTAGATAGTAGAATGTTAAAGTTAGGTGCCAAATACATATGGAGTGCGCATTGGGAATGTGTGCTAAGCCATATAACTCTCATAATTGTGGCCTATTTATTTCTGTTGTTTTGTATTGTATTTATTGTTATAAGAGAAACAACCATTTGTTGGACTGAAAGGGGGAGCTGTTGGGGCGATAAAGATATACCTTAAACTTAAAAAAAAGGGAAGAGGATGGAGTGTTGAGGGGAAGAGTGTGGGAGGGTGGGACTGGAGAGGGGAGTATGGAAGGGATTGTGATTGAGATGTAACTTGAAGAAATAAAAAATAAATAAAAAAAAACATGTGTCCAGTCCATAGGTGTGTGGATTTATATATGTGTCTTCAATTTAATTTCATTGATCAATATGTCTGTTTTTGTGCCAATGCTATGCTATTTTTTATTACTATAACTCTAAATTCTACTGTTCTTTTTTTTTTATAAATACTTTATTTTTTTTTCTTCAAGTTACATCTCAGTCACAAACCCCTCCCTATTCCCCCTTCCTATCCCGCCCTTCCACCCTCTTCCCCCCAGAAGTTTCCCCTTCCAGTCCAACAGATGGTTCCTTCTCTTATAACATTAAGTATTATACAAAACAACAGATATAAATATGCCACATTTATGAGAGTTAAATGGCCCAGTATACCTTCCCAATGTCCAGTTTATACATATTTGGCCCCCGACTCTAAGATTCTACTATCTAACCATCTCCATGTGTTTAAAGGTCTATATCTGACTCAACATTCATACTAACTTGCAACACACTTTTAAGAGTATCTTCTTAGATCTATAACACCCTCTTGATTCCTAAACAACTCAAAATTTAGCTATGAGACTCTAGCTGTCTATTCTTCAACCACCTCAGAGACCTGAGAGGTATAAATATATTTGCTTATATAGGAAGTGCAGGGCCTGCAGCTTCCAAAACTAAGAAAGGACATACCAATGACTGCCTGGACAGTTCCCATTTTCTCTCCATACATTCCTGCATCAGTCTTCAGCCTTTGGATCCTGTTTCTATGACAGACATTTGTTGTAGAGCAGGAATTATGAAGGACTTACCTACCCTGTCTTGGCAGAGTTAGGCTGTCGACTTCCCTGCTACCAAGTTTTGTCCTTTTTGGACAGCAGTCTGTCTGCAGTTGGTGCAAGGGGTTTTTTCATGCCAAGAGATAGGCTTGCCACTAATTCAACAATCTTACAGTGGAGGTTCTTCGATGCTTATCTTCTACTTGGAGTAGAATAGGGGGTGCTGTCAGGCGCTGATATGTCTCGATATCAAAAAAAAGGAAAATCTTGATTTAAGATAACATCTTTGAATGCCATATTCTGCAGATCTCTTGGGGTTTTTGAAGATGCCCTATCCAACTCTTGTATTTAGATAAGCAAATGTTGCTTGTCTCTTAGCAACTTGATTACTGGGTAGTTTAGAGAATATCTGTGATAGACTGTCATAGTAGCTAACAAAGTGACATGTTTGCATGACTAGGAGTTTGTTTTACTTAACTATCCTAGACCGTTTTAGATGGTTGGTATCAAGAGGCCAGAGCTTCACATTTTATTTTTAAGTATCTCTAGGTATGATACAATTAGGAAGCGTTGCCTTTAATTTTGTATCAATATACCAAGATCTATTCAATTGTGGTTAAATATACTCTTAATTATGTATCAATATACAAAGATCAATGCCTATGTAGCCCAATACAATCTTAATATTACGCGTCCATATACAAGGGTCAATACCATTGTGGCCAACTATAATCTTAATTTTGTATCAATATACAAAGATCAATACCGATGTAATCCAATACAATCTTATTTTTGCACATTAAACAATGGTCAATACCACTTTAGCAAAATAAACTACTAATTTTGTGTCAATATACAAAGGTATAAGGGCATATTCAATAATCTGCCCATTCTTCTTGGACCTTCCCGTGCTATGTCTATATCTCATTTTTCTCAAGCCTATGCACTCCTACATAGGAGAGAAAGAAGGATACAGAAAAGGAAAAGTAGGAAGTCCCTGGGGCTAACCTCCAAAACCCATTAAACAGGACCATTTATCAGCTTGTAATCTCTTCCCCTAAATATCGGAGTTTTCAGTTATCCTTCAAATAACCAAAAAGAAGGGTGGAGAAACACCTTCCCCACCCTCTGGGCATGGGACGTCGCTCTCTTAAAGTGACTTTCTGCTGATTTGGGTCATAGTAGACCTGTTTGGGGCCCGAACTCAAATGGAAAAAATGGTTAAAAATGTTAGTACACTCCTTTTATGTTCAGTCCTTCTGTTCTCAGCTGTTTAGATAACCTAAGGGGTTTGTAGGCAGAAGCTGATCTTGCAGGCTTCACTGAGGTTCCTGCCGGGGCACTGTGTAGAGCTGAACGGTCCCAGCGACATTGGATTGCTGTGGTGGTTGCAGGCCCCCAATGGAGACAGCTATTGAGGAAGTCTGCCAGGCAGAATCAACTGGGTCACTCGTCCTCCTTGGTGCCTGATTCTGCTCTCTGCTGAGGTATCCGCTGTCCAGCCGTCCCCGGGCTCCCCTAATGGACGCTTCGATTCTCCTGGAAAGATAAGAACAGAGCCCTGCCCCAATCCCAACCCTGGGACAATTGCCCTCTTTTTTTTTAGGGGGGGGGCTAGGTAGTACTTCTCCTGAAGCAAATTTGGCCTCCCGACAACATACAAAGCATTATCTTTCAATCCGGGTTAAAGAAGAAATCATTCTGTCACCTTGGAGCTAAACCAGCTCTGGTGTATATATTTTAAGATCCCAAAGGACAATCTGCTTGCATCGAGAAGGCCTTTTGTAAGTAATCTCCAAACCTAGGTCCCTCCAAATCCCATGTGTGTGTCTCTGAACTCTAATTATTGGAATCAGAGACCTGTGTTTCCCATCTGAAGGGATCAAAGATGTGTTCCACCATTCCTGGATCGAAGTCTTTCTCTATTTAGAGTTTGCCCAGCATCAGGCTGACCCTGAGCTCCGGGATCTGCCCGTTTCTGTCTCCAGTGTGCTGGGAGCTGGGACCAAGGGTGTACTCTTCTTGAATGGTGGGACCAAGAGTATGCACCCTCACCACCCCGCTCTGTATGACTCCAGAATACATAAGACCACCAACTCTACGGTGCTCCCCCCGTCTCTGCTGAAGTCAAAGGCACAATTCTCTTGTATTTTACCTTATTTCCACGTCTTCTCGACACCTCTAGGTCTGCAAAACCAGGCCGAATGGCTGTATCCTCTATTTCATTCACAGTGTTTCAGCCCTGCCACCTGCTTTTTTTTTTTTTTTTTTTTTTTAGTTAATAAATTTATTTGTTTGTTGCTTCAGGTAACATCCTTATCATATTGTCCTCTTTTCCCGCTTCCCAGCCCCACCCTCCCATGCTCTACCCCCTGACCCTTCCGTCTTGTTCCTCTGGGATGGAGTGTCCCTGCCTAACAGTCTCTCACCACAGATCAGGAGTCATATGAGGGCCAAGAGCCTCTTCATTCTCTGGGGGCCTACGAGGCAGTACTGCCAGTGAAAGGTGTCTCCTTGCTACTGGGGGAATACTAAAAAAAAAGACCAACAGACACACAAACCCACCAAAACAAAGAATATCCACAAAAAAAGAGAGGAAAAAGAGAAGGGAAAAGGAAAAAGAAAAAAGGAAAAAAGAAGGAAAAAGAAAAAGATAAAAAAAAAAATATGTCCATGTTCCTTTTGGTGTGTTGGTTGTAGTACAGATATCCTGTACGATATAGTTAAAATCCTACTATAAGTGAATAGATGCCATGTGCATCCTTCTGAGACTGGGTTAGCTCACTCAGGATGAGCTCCTCTAGATCCATCCATTTGGTTGCAAATTGCATGATTTCATTGTTTCTTATAGCTGAGTAATATTCCATTGTATAGATGTACCACAATTTTTTAATCCATTCTTCAGTTGAGGGACATCTGGGTTGTTTCCAATTTCTAGCTATTACAAATAAGGCTGCTATGAACATAGATGAGGAGACTTCCCTATGTCTCCCTGAGAGGTCCTTTGGGTGTATACCCAGAAGTGGTATGGCTGGGTCCTGAGGCAAGGTTATTCCTAGATTTCTAAGATATCGCCAGACATACCTCCATAGTGGTTGCACAAGCCTGCACTCCCACCAGCAATGGAGTAGGGTTCCCCTTTCTCCACACCCTCGCTAGCATGCGCTATCATTTGAGCTCTTTATCTTAGCCATTCTAACAGGTGTTAGGTGGAATCTCAGGGTCGTCTTGAGTTGCATTTCTCTGATGATTAAGGATGTTGAACATTTCTTCAGGTGTCTCTCAGCCCTTAGGGATTCCTCCTTTGTGAATTCTCTATTTAGCTCCATCTCCCATTTTTTGATTGGATTATTTGGTTTCTTGGCTTTTAGTTTCTTGAGTTCTTTGTAGATTTTAGATAATAGCCCTCTATCAGATATGGGATTGTTGAAGATTTTCTCCCAGTCTGTTGGTTGCCGTTTTGTTCGAATGACAGTGTCCTTTGCCTTACAGAAGCTTTTCAGTTTCATGAGGTCTCATTTATTGATTGTTGATCTCAGGTCCTGAGCTGTTGGTGTTCTGTTCAGGAAGTTGTCACCTGTGCCAATGAGTTCGAGGGTTTCTCCTACTTTTTCTTCTAGTGTCTTTAGTGTGGCCGGCCTTATGTTAAGGTCTTTGATCCACTTGGAATTAAGTTTTGTACAAGGTGATAGGTATGGGTCTAATTTCATTCTTTTGCAAGTGGACATCCAGTTGGACCAGCACCATTTGTTGAAGATGCTGTCCTTCTTCCATTGTGCGGTTTTGGCTTCTTTGTCAAAGATTAGTTGGCCATAGGTGTGTGGGTCCATGTTTGGGTCTTCAATTCGATTCCATTGATCCACTGGTCTGTTTCTATACCAGTACCACGCTGTTTTTATTACTGTTGCTCTGTAGTACAGCTTGAAATCTGGGATGGTGATACCTCCAGATGTTTTTTCATTGTACAGGATTGATTTAGCTATTCTGGGCTTTTTGTTGTTCCATATGAAGTTGAGAATAGCTTTTTCCAGGTCTATAAAGAATTGTGTTGGTATTTTGATAGGAATTGCATTGAATCTATATATTCCTTTTGGTAGGATAGCCATTTTTATTATGTTGATCTTACCTATCCATGAGCATGGGAGATCTTTCCATTTTCTAAAGGCCTCTTCCATTTCTTTCTTCAGGGGTTTGAAGTTCTTGTTATATAGGTCCTTTACATGCTTGGTTAGGGTTATTCCCAGATATTTTATCTTGTTTGTGGCTATTGTGAAGGGGGTTGTTTCCCTTATTGCTTTCTCGGTATATTTGTTTGTTGTATAAAGAAGGGCTTCTGATTTTTTTGAGTTAATTTTGTATCCAGCCACCTTGCTGAAGTTGTTTATCAGCTGTAAGAGTTCTTTGGTGGAGTTTTTGGAGTCGCTTATGTATACTAACATATCACCTGCGAATAGGGATAGTTTGACTTCTTCATTTCCAATTTTTATCCCTTTGATCTCCTTTAGTTGTCTTATTGCTCTAGCAAGGACTTCAAGTACTATATTGAAGAGATATGGTGAAAGTGGACATCCTTGTCTTGTCCCTGAGTTTAGAGGAAATGCTTCAAGCTTCTCTCCATTTAATTTGATGTTGGCTACTGGCTTGCTGTATATTGCCTTTATTATTTCTAGGTATGGTCCTTGTATGCCCGTTCTCTCCAGAACTTTTAGCATGAAGGGGTGTTGGATTTTGTCAAATGCTTTTTCTGCATCTAGCGAGATTATCATGTGGTTTTTTTCTTTCATCTTTTTTATGTGGTGAATTACATTGATTGACTTTCGTATATTGAACCATCCCTGCATTCCAGGGATGAAGCTTACTTGATCATGGTGTATGATACTTTTGATGTGTTCTTGAATTCGGTTTGCTAGTATTTTATTAAGTATTTTTGCATCTATGTTCATGAGGGAGATTGGTCTGAAGTTCTCTTTCTTTGTTGGGTCTTTGTGTGGTTTAGGAATCAGAATGACAGTGGCGTCATAGAATGAGTTTGGCAGTGTTCTTTCTGTTTCTATGTGGTGGAAGAGTTTGAAGAGTAATGGTGTTAGTTCCTCTTTGAAGGTCCGGTAGAATTCCGTGCTAAAGCCATCTGGCCCTGGGCTTTTTTTTGGTTGGGAGATTATTAATGACTGTTTCTATTTCCTTGGGTGTTATTGGGCTGTTTAAGCTGTTGATCTGATTTTGATTTCGTTTTGGTAGGTGGAATTTATCGAGGAAATTGTCCATTTCGCTTAGGTTTTCAAATTTAGTGGAATATAGATTTTTAAAGTAATGCCCGAATATTTTCTGGATCTCCTCAATGTCTGTTGTTATTTCTCCCTTTTCATTTCTGATTTTGTTGATTTGGGTTCTTTCCCTTTGCCTTTTAGTTAATTTGGCTAGGGGTCTGTCTATTTTGTTGATTTTCTCAAAGAACCAACTCTTGGTTTCATTGATTCTTTGTATAGTTCTTTTTGATTCTAAGTTGTTGATTTCAGCCCTAAGTTTGATGATTTCCTGCCTTCTGCTCTTCTTGGGAGTGTTTGTTTCTTTTTTTTTCCAATTCACCCAGCTCAGCTGTTAGTTCACTAATATGAGCTGTCACAATTTTCTTTTTGAAAGCACTTAGTGCTATGAACTTTCCTCGTAGCACAGCTTTTAATGTATCCCATAGGTTTTGATATGTTGTGTCTTCATTGTCATTGGATTTTAAGAAGTCTTTGATTTCCTTCTTTATTTCTTCCCTGACCCAGTGGTCATCCAGTAAGGAGCTGTTCAATTTCCATGTGTGTGTAGGCTTTCTGTTGATTTTTTTTCTATTGAAGACCAGCTTTATTCCGTGGTGGTCTGATAAGATACAAGGTGTTATTTCAATTTTCTTGTATCTATTGAGACTATCCTTGTGACCAACTATGCAGTCGATTTTGGAGAAGGTTCCGTGGGGTGCTGAGAAAAAGGTGTATTCCTTTGTGTTTGGGTGAAACGTTCTGTAGATATCTTTTAGGTCCATTTGTTTCATGATCTCTGTTAGACTCAATATTTCTCTGTTTGTCTTCTGTCTTGATGATCTGTCCATTATTGTGAGTGGGGTGTTGAAGTCTCCCACTACTAATGTGTTGTGATCGACGTGCACTTTAAGTTTTAGAAGTGTTTATTTTACGAAATTAGGTGCCTTTGTATTTGGGTCATAGATGTTCAGTATTGAGATTTCCTCTTGATGAATATTCCCTTTAATGAGTATATAGTGCCCTTCTTTGTCTTTCTTCATTAACTTCAGTTGGAAGTCTGTTTTGTTTGATATTAGTATGGCTACTCCAGCTTGCTTCCTGGGTCCATTTGCTTGGAAAACCTTTTCCCAGCCCTTTACTCTGAGGCAGTGTCTATCTTTCGTAGTTAGATGTGTCTCTTGTATACAGCATAAGGAAGGGTCGTGCTTGCGGATCCACTCTGTAAACCTATGTCTTTTTATTGGGGAGTTGAGTCCATTGATGTTGATGGATATTAGTGACCTGGGGTTGTTATTTCCCATTAGTTTGGAGTAGGTGGTGGTCCTGTGCCTCTTTTGGTTTAGTTGCTGAGGGGTTTTCTATTCCCTTTGTTTTCTTGGGTGGAGTTTTATTCTCTGGGTTGGGATTTTCCTTCTAGGATTTTCTGTATGGCTAGGTTTGTGGGTAGATATTGTTTAAATTTGATTTTGTCATGGAATATCTTGTTTTCTCCTTCTATGTTGATAGAGAATTTTGCTGGGTAAAGTAGTCTGGCTGGGCACCTATGATCTCTCAGGACTTGTAGGATATCTGACCAGTCCCTTCTAGCTTTTAAAGTTTCTGAGGAGAAGTCAGGTGTAATTCTGATGTGTCTGCCATTGTATGTGACTTGACCTTTTTCTCTTACAGCTTTTAATATTCTTTCTTTGTTCTGTACATTTGGTGTTTCAATTATTATGTGGCGAGAGGAGTTTCTTTTCTGGTCTAATCTGTTTGGTGTTCTGTAAGCCTCTTGGATTTTTATTGGCATCTCTTTTTTCAGGTTTGGGAAGTTTTCCTCTATGATTTTGTTGAAGATATTTCCTGGACCTTGGAGTCGGGAGTCTTCTCTTTCCTCTATACCTATAATTCTTAGGTTCCGTCTTTTCATTGAGTCCTTGATTTCTTGGATGTTGTGGGTGAGAGATTTTTTAGCCTTCTCATTTTCTTTGGATGTTGTACTGATTTCTTCCACTGAATCATCCATGCCTGAGATCCTGTCTTCCATCTCTTGCATCCTATTGTTGATACTCATCTCCGTAGTTCCTGTTCTCTTCCCTTGGTTCTCCACTTCCTCTTTTAACTCTGACTGTGTTTTCTTTATTGTTTCTATTTCTATTTTCATGTCTTGTATGGTTTTGTTCGTTTTGTACATTTCCTTCTCCAGCTTTCTTGTTTTTGTATGGAAATCTTTCATAGCCTTGTCCTTTTCCTGTTCAAGCTCTGTCACCTTGGCTTGGAGCTCTTTAATGGTGTTGTTCCTTGTTTTGAGTTGTAGAATTGTGGCTTCTTTGAATTCCTTCATAGATTTAAGTTCTTCTTGCAGGGACTCTATCACTTTCCATAATGTAGAATTGTCAACGTTTTCATGTGATTCTTTTGGTGTGAGGTCATCCGAATTGGATGAGCTAGGATAATTCTGCTTTGTTGGCGTCATATTTCCTTGATTTCTTTTTTTTTTTTGACCTTTGGCCATTGGGTGTGTTTAGCTGTCTTTTCTTGTCGTTTTCTGTGCTTGGATCCACAATGGATGCTTTGGTGCAGGGGACGAGTTACTTGTCTATCTGTCGTTGCTTACAGGGGGATTTCAGGGTCGCTGTGGTTTTAATCATCTGAGGCAGTGTGAGCTGGTGCAGCCTAATCCCAGGTTGTGAGTAATGGACCAGGATTGTTTCACTGCTCCCAATTCAGACTTCTCTATGTTGCACTCTGAGTTATCAGCCTGTAATGGTTATGATGGTATTGACCTGTTTGCCCAGGCACAGATTCTGTGGGCTTTGTTTGTCATCTTGGAGGCTGACAGGGTCTGGCTCCACACCTAATATGTCTGGATTTTCCAGAATACAGCTATGGTCCTGATTTCTGGTTTCTCACTAGGCTTCTCGCCACAGGCCTGGTCTCTGAGTCAGATTCCCTCCCTGTCTGTGTAGCCGCGGCACTCCCTCCCTGGCTGCTCGGCCGTGGGTGCACAGTGCCCCGGATCCCCCGGCCGCCTGAGTGGACCTCTCGCCCCAGCAGCTCAGCCGTGGGTGTGCGGATCCCTGGCCCAGCCCATGCCTGACTCTCTCCCCTGTTGTCCTGCTGTGGGTTCACAGGGATTTGGCCCTGCCAGCCGGGCTCTCTCCCCAACTGCGCTGCCATGAGTGGGCGGGATTCGGCTCCTCCCTCCCGCCTTTGTGTTCCCGGTTTCTGCACTCTGTCTGAACCTCCCGCCCTCGCTTCAAGAGCGGCTGCGGACCTCCCACTGAGCCCCCTGTTTGTTCCTTGCTAAAACTTCCACTATCTCCCAAAATTTTTTAAGTGAGTATAAGTTCTACCTGAGGCGTGGGGAGTCCAATAGGCTAGTGAACTAACGCCAAGTGGCCTCTGATCCTGCCTGCTGTGTGTTGGGATCTATCTTACCAGGCGCCTCTCCAAATGGGAGTTCCCGAATCCTGGGTTTAGTGGCTTCCGTGTCTGCGAGAGATGGGTGAGAGCCTTGCCCTGGGACTTTTAACAGTCCCTTGGGAGGTGTGAGTGTTCCCAGTGGGGGGGGGGGTCTAGCCCCTCCGGTTTTTGCACAGTGCCCAATAACTCTGTGTTTTTTATGGCTCTTTTTCCCCCCGCGTTCACAATACATCAGTGTAGGTCGCCGCCATCTAATTCTACTGTTCTTATAACTCATTCCTGACTCTGACTCTGATGGGTACAGGAGATGAGTGTTTTGTACACTACTAGAGAGTTTAGTGACTTAATACACTTTTGCTTGAAACTTATGATTAATCATTCTTAGTTTTTCATTGTCTTTCTCTATAGTATAGATCATATTCAACAAGATTTTGTATAAATACATAGACTTTAGTGTCTAGACTTTAACATGCCTAGAATGATAACCTTTATTGTCTAAACTTTAACATGCCTAGAACAATAAGCTTTCATCATGAGAAGTTTCCCATGTAATGCAAAGCTCAAGAATTCCATTTTAAAGTTTCTTTCTTCTTTCTTTCTTCCTTCCTTCCTTCCCTCCTTCCTTCCTTTTTTCTTTCTCCTTCCTTCCTCTTCCATAACTGTACTGCATCTGCCATTTTATTCCTTTCCTTCAGGTTTTTAAATCATAGTTGTTGATCATTTTTCATAATTGCTTCTTTATAACATGCCTAGAATGATAAGTTTTCATTTCCTATCAATTATGGGATCTCATTACATGGGAATGAGAAGCTTCCCATGTAATGGGAAGCTCAAGAATTCCATTTTAAAGTTCCTTCCTTCCTTCCTTCCTTCCTTCCTTCCTCCCTCCCTCCCTCCCTCCCTCTCTCTCTCTTTCTTTCTTTCTTTCTTTCTTTCTTTTTTCAGGGTTCATCAGCCTTGAAAAACAGAATCAGAGTTGGAAAACTTTTCTATAGGACATTTATTGGGGAATGTCTGAGGAACAATACCTGTGTGGAACTAATACAGAATTGATCAAGTGTGTTGGGTTGATACACACCTTTAATACCAGCACTCGGGAGGCAGAGGCAGGGAGATGTTATGAGTTCAAGGCCAGACTAGTCTACATAGTAAGTTCCTGGTCAGCCAGTATTTCATAGTGAGATCCTGTCTCCAAAAATTAAAAACTAAAAATAAATGAAAACAGGACTGATATAGTAATGAGTTGAACACAAATTGTTGGTTAAAAGGTACTTAACTAAGGACCAAAGGGTCCTCCCACAGCGTCACTAGATATCAAATGTCCTTAAATTAGGGTATGGGGTCCAGATATCACAGGACTACACATTAGATGCTGGCTACCTTTGGGAAAATATTGTAACTTTGATTGAAATGCCTGTCTCTTAACTGAGCAATTTCTAGGGAAGTAGAAGAAATAATCTGCCAGTACAGCAATGCTAGAAGCTAGGAATTTGAAGGCCTCCATACTGACTAGGAGAACTGGATGATTTACTTCAGGCTATCTACCAGAGGCAAGAGTAAAATTAGAATATCCTTTTAAAAAGTTAATGAAAATCAAGCTGGAACTTAGTTGGGAAGTCCCTCTCTGCTGGATGTCTTTCACAGTGCTGGAAGGTGCAACATAGACTGTTGTGGGAGAAAAGTCATCCATGATATTACTCAGTTGTGAATCCTGTGAGCAACAAAACCAACCTGCAAGGCAAAATATAACTACTGTTGCAATAAAGCTATGACTGTTATGGGGGGGGGGTAACCAAGCACTTTCCAATTGAATTTGAGATTCGCACCTCAGGAAAGAATTTGTGTCTGGTAATGTAAACCTGGTCAAAAGCCCAGGTCTGGGAGGTCATAGACTTTAGAGAACTGTTTGTTGCTGTTGCTCTGCTAAGTGGATATGTTATTAAACTGTCTTCTAAATATTTATGTTTATATACCCAGATAAATGTGGTTCCCAATCTCAGGGAAGCTTCTGTTTGCATTAGGCTGGGAGTATTGATAATATGTGATTATTGAGTGTTGAGTGCTCAAACTTAAATCTATATCACCTCCTACCCTGAGGCTCAAGAAATATTTTGGAAAAGGGGCAGAACAGTGCAGAGGATTGGAAGGAGTGCTAATAAACACTTCCTTTTGGACTTGACACAACCATTGCAATCCATAACTCACAGCAGTGGTGTTGATCTGCACAGGATCGGACCTATCTAATAGTGTGTCATGTATGGGGAAGTGACTCATAAAGTCCCATCCTTTCCTGAGAAACTATAGGCAATTTATTGTACTGAGGTAAGAGACTCATACTTCTCTCTAGCAGAGCCATTAGTAAGTTGACGTTGCTCAGCTAAATAAGGTAACTCCCATG
>CAJQZJ010013817.1:2127700-2147215 GCA_907164525.1 Lophiomys imhausi | reverse complement strand
GGAAGTAAGAGAGGATAATGGGGGAATATGATCAAATTATATTAAATATGAGTGTATTAGTGAAGGAATAAGTTGAAGAAAGTTAATTAAATTATCTTGGTGAGAGATAATGATAGTTTGGTAATTGAGAGAACAGTGGGGGTAGATTTTAGAAGGATTTCAAAGGATTTGTTTATATCTTAAATGTGAAGTTAGAGAAAGCAATCAAGGTGTCTTCAAAGATTATGTCCTGAACTTGTGGAAGATGGACATTATCTCACATATTGTATAAGAACTGATGACTAGTTTTTATCTTTATAAAATTTATTTTTATAATGTAGCTGTACTTACTGAAGAATATAACCCATTATTTCATTTACAATTTCTGTCTGAATGAAAGAATATGAGCTTATAATTTTGTTTATATAACACAAATTGCCTAAATCTATCCAAATTAAAGTTGAAAATTTGAATGGGCCTTGGGATAAAATTAAAGTGCTGCCAAAAAATTATTTTTAATAAAACTAACTCATACAGGATTAAAGCCAAACATATTTAAATGTGTAATTAGCTGATTAGTAGGTAGCCATTTCCAAAGTACTGGAGTAACAAGCAAACTTTCAACTTGTTTTAGAGAAAATTGTCATACAAACATAAATACAGATATTACCAAATTGAAATACAGATTATTCTCACTTATTATTATAGGTTAAATATCCTAGTGAGTCTAAGTTAAGACTATATTTAGAACACTGAGGAAGAGTAGTCCTATAAATGGAGTACACATCACTGTTAGAGAATCTGCGAACACAAGGAAAATGAAAGTTAGAATTACAATAGATAATAGCGTGCAGTGTTGTATGCTTTCATTAGCTATATTCTAGATACTGTTTTAAATATGTTGTATCTATTTATGTAAATATGCATATGTATATTTCGTTAGCAATACCATGATGGATACAGTATTTTTATCTTAACATTTTACATGAGAAAAACAAAACAGGAAGAAAGCTTAACTAATTTACTCAAATCCACACAATTTGTACACAGGAGAGTTAAGATACAAATCCAGGGTGACTGTCAATGTGAAACCACTCTGTTGGATTATCTCCAAATGATAGTAGCAACACTTTAAAATTTCGATTGAATAACATTTATTGTTTTCTCTGTACCAGACACTAAGTACTCTAAATGAAATATCCCATCCTTACTATGAGGACATGATGTAGGTATTACAACTACTCCTGTTTCACAGATAAGAAAAGTAAGGTAGAAATTGGTTAGCAAATGCCACAAGATGACATAGATCTAAGAGATCAGTTAGTATTTGGATTCAGCAAATGTGCCTTTACAAAAGAAAATATATAGCCTTCAAAATATTTGAACAAACATTCCTGATGATAAAGATAAATGATGGTAAAAAACAATTATATTATTAAAATAAAATTTAAAAAATATTCACTGAAATTATTTTGAAGGCATATTTAAAGCCATTTTTCATTGTACTTATGGAAGTAATGCAGCTAGTGACAGAAGTTGGATTGACTCAAGTAACACTCTTTAATAAAGTTTTCACAGAAGTGTGAGAAAAGTTCAGTGAGAAAAACAGAATGACATCCATGTATAATTGAGATGAAGTCATGATTAGGGAATTCATAAAATGTAGTTCCTAATGGTTTCAGTTAAAACTGAAAAGTGGCCAAGGAATACATACTTAATAAGATTTTTGTTGTTGTTGTTGTTGTTGTTGTAGAAGTTGTTACAATAGTACCCAAGTTCAGAAAGAATGTGGTAATAAGAGGATTTCTCTCTGGCTGGTGGGAAGAAACACAAGTTCAACCATTTTGGTTATTTACAAATGTTAAACTGAAAAAAAAAAACTTTAACTCTAGCTAGATTCCCTAGGAATTCATAATCTTTTTTCCAGATGAGATGGTGACAAAGATTTCTACATATTTTAACAATAAAATATTAAGATACCTGAATGCAGAACATTTATTCATTGTATGTTAAGTTATATTCTTCAATAGGATTCATCCATCCACCTACTAGAAAACCACTGGAGGTGTATTAACTCTGAAGCTGGACTTCGTTTCTGAGTTTATCCCATTCCAATTCCTCACACACACTCAATACCTTTTCTTTTTGTTTTAGTATATTTTGATGGAATGAATTAATAATTTTTCTTTGATTAGTTATATTTTTTGCAAAAAGAAATTCAATTCATATTGATTATAGTTACAAGGAATGAAGTGGGTTGAAGTAGAATAAACACCATGGTGAGTAGCTTTTGAAAAGGTGAGAAGATGAAATGAATATTGTATAAGCCTAACAATTCTTCATTTATTATTCCCCCAGAAATGTCCTAAAACATGGATTCACATTTAAGTGGTTTATTAGGATAATGATCACACCAATTATCAGAAGGACAGTGGGGAAAAACAAAAGACAGGAAGGTTTGGTACCTAATAAAGAGACATTATAATGCCAGCCAGTAACTTAAGCCCCATGAAACTCCTGAAATCAGTGCAGAAGAGCCTTCATTAATCTGTCTCCCCACTGACAAAGGAGCTATGATATTTATACTCCAGGAGCTGCCAGTCATTAATTAGGAGCCGTTGCTTTGTGACACTCTGTGTCTCTGGACACTCTGGCATGTCTGCTCTGTACTGTGTACTGGAAGAATCCTCTTTGGTTCCAGAGGAAGCCCCAAAGAGGATGGAAGCCTGGTCACAATGGGGAGGCCTGGTGTATATATGATTGAGGTTAATGACAGTATATTTTGCACCATTCTAATATCCTGCTGAACGCTAGTACCACCATTCACACATTTAGGTAGCAGCAAATTTCTTTCTGTAAGATGATAATAGAAACTCGTTCCAGACCTTCTTAGAAGTTGGAGACAAAAGCTTAGTTAAACTTCAACTAACAAGCTTACTTACTGAAGAAAAAAAAAAGAATGAACTTTGCTTATCTTAATTCACTTATAAAATGCTGGTTGTTTGTAGAAAGTGCTAATATAGGAGGGATCAAAGATGGTGGCGGCCTGCGCGGATGTATTTTGATTTAGGAGTTAACAGTCACATGGCAGTGAGTGTTGCAGGATGCTGTACAAATGGCTGGACCCCACTAAATCTCACCCAACTACCCAGGGACCACTGAGGGTCTCTGGGCAGGATGCTCCCTCCCACTCTCGGACACACAAGGAAGCCGCTGGACCCGAGAATCGGGATCTCCCCATCCCCCATGAGTAGAGATGCTGGGTAAGTTCCAATCTAATACCCAGTGGGCAGATTCAGATCCCACGGAGAGATAATCCCCACCCTGCTGGGCACCCCCAGGTCTCACACAGACAATCCAGCTGTCTGGCGAAAGTTTGTGACCCGTGGAAGTGAGCGCAGCTCAGCTACAAAGTGCCTTCAGGCTGCAAATTGCAACCCACTGCAATGAAGTCACTGGTCAGTTTCCAGGCTGTGGGAGTGGCAAGGCTATTGGAGGGTGAAGGGCAAATTTACCCACCACAGGAACCAACCCCGGGCAAACTGTGAGGTATCTGAAACTGTTGTATATTGGACTTTTTTACTAGTAATGGCCCTTCCGGTGGGGAACCAGAGCTTACTTGTACACAGCTCCACCCCCTGGATTAGTTAGGCCTCCACCTAGGAGGCAGGGCTGAATGACTCACCTTGTAGGGGTGGAGTAAGGCAACTCGAATCCTACACCAAAGCGCCCCCTTTGGTCCCAAGTCCAGAAGACAGCTAAAAAATTCCACATGGCCAGAGGCCCCAGACCAAAAAAAAAAAAAAAAAAAAAAAAAAAAACCAGAGCGAAATGACCCCAACAAAAGAAAGCAACGCTATTCCATCCAGCACAAACCACCTCACCACAGTGGAAAAATATGAAAACGATGACAATTCTACATTATGGAAAGTGATAGAGTCCCTTCAAGAAGAAATCTATGTAGGAATTCAAAGAAGCCACAATTGCACATACGAAAGCGATGGAAAACATCATTAGAGAACTTCAGAACAAGGTGAGTCAACTTGAACGAGAAAAAGAGAGGGCAATGGAAGATTCCAGGCAAAGACAAGCAAACTGGAGCAGGAAATGTACAAAAAAAATAACATCACTCAAGAAATGAAAATGGAAGTGGAAACAACAAAGAAAACACAGTCAGAGTTAAAAATGGAAATTGAGAATCAAGGGAAGAGAACAGGAAATATGGATTTGAGTACCAAAAATAGGATTCAAGAGATGGAAGACAGGATCTCAGGCATGGAAGATTCGATGGAAGAAATCAATACAACATCCAAAGAAAATGAGAAAGCTAAAAAATCTCTCACCCACAATATCCAATGAAAAGACGGAACCTAAGAATTATAGGAATAGAGGAAAGAGAAGAATCCCGACTCCATGGTCCAGGAAATATCTTCCAAAAATCATAGAAGAAAACTTCCCAAACCTAAAGAAAGAGATGCCAGTAAAAATCCAAGAGGCTTACAAAACACCAAACAGATTAGATCAGAAAAGAAACTCCTCTCGCCACATAATAATAGAAACTCCAAATGTACAGAACAAAGAAAGGATATTAAAAGCTGTAAGAGAAAAAGGCCAAGTCACATACAATGGCAGACCCATCAGAATCACACCTGACTTCTCCTCAGAAACTTTAAAAGCTAGAAGGGCCTGGACAGATGTCCTACAAGCCCTGAGAGAACATAGGTGCCCAGCCAGACTACTATACCCAGCAAAACTCTTATCAACATAGATGGAGAAAACAAGATATTCCATGACAAAATCAAATTCAAACAATATCTCCCCACAAACCCAGCCCTACAGAAGATCCTAGAAGGAAAATTCCAACCCAGAGAAGATAACTACACCCAAGAAAACAGAGGAAATAGAAACCTCCACAGCAACTAAACAAAAAGAAACACAAGACGACCAGCTATACCAAAATAATGGGAAATAACAACCCCTGGTCACTAATATCCATCAACATCAATGGACTCAACTCGCCAATAAAGAGACACAGACTTACAGACTGGATCCATAAAGAAGACCCATCTTTTTGCTGTATACAAGAAACACATCTCACTATTGAGGATAAACACTATCTCAGTGTAAAGGGCTGGGAAAAGGTTTTCCAAGCAAATGGACCCAGGAAACAAGCTGGAGTAGCCACCCTAATATCAAACAAAATAGACTTCCAATTGAAGTTAATAAAAAAAAGACAGAGAAGGTCATTACATACTTGTTAAAGGAAATATCCACCAAGAGGACCTCTCAATATTGAACATCTATGCCCCAAATACAAAGGCACCTACATTTATAAAAGAAACGCTTCTAAAACTTAAATGGCACATTGATCCAAACACTTTAATAGTGGGAGACTTCAACACCCCACTCACAAGTATGGACAGATCATCAAGACAGAAGCCAAACAGAGAAATAATGAGTCTAACAGAGATCATGAACCCAATGGACCTAACATATCTACAGAATGTTTCACCCAAACACAAAAGAATACACCTTCTCAGCACCTCATGGAACTTTCTCCAAAATCGACCATATAGTTGGACACAAATATAGCCTCAACAGATACAGGAAATTGAAATAACTCCTTGTACCTTATCATACCACCATGGAATAAAGCTGGATTTCAATAGCAAAAGAATCAACAGAAAGTCTACACACACATGGAAATTGAACAACTCTTTACTATAGGACCACTGGGTTAGGGAAGAAATCAAGAAGGAAATCAAAGACTTCTTAAAATCCAACGAAAATGAAGACACAACATACCCAAACCTATGGGACACAATGAAAGCTGTGCTATGAGGAAAGTTCATAGCACTAAGTGCCTTCAAAAAGAAAATTGTGACAGCTCATATTAGCGAATTAACAGCTGAACTGGGTGAACTGGAAAAACAAGAAGCAAACACTCCCAAGAGGAGCAGAAGGCAGGAGATCATCAAACTTAGGGCTGAAATCAACAACTTAGAAACAAAAAGAACTATACAAAGAATCAATGAAACCAAGAGTTGGTTCTTTGAGAAAATCTACAAAATAGACAGAACCTTAGCCAAATTAACTAAAAGACAGAGGAAGAAAACACAAATCAACAAAATCAGAAATGGAAAGGGAGAAATAACAGACATTGAGGAGATCCAGAGAATATTTGGGTGATACTTTAAAAATCTATATTCCACCAAATTTGAAAACCTAAGCAAAATGGGCAATTTTCTTGATAGATTCCAACTACCAAAGCTAAATCAAGATCAGATAAACAGATTAAACAGCCCTATAACCCCTAAGGAAATAGAAAGAGACATTAAAAATCTCCCAACCAAAAAAAAAAGCCCAGGGCCAGATGGCTTTAGCAGGGAATTCTACCGGACCTTCAAAGAGGAGCTAACACCAATACTTTTCAAACTCTTTCACAAAATAGAATCTGAAAGAACATTGCCAAACTCATTCTATGAGGCCACAGTCACCCTGATTCCTAAACCACACAAAGACCCAACAAAGAAAGAGAACTTCAGACCAATCTCCCTCATGAACATAGATGCAAAAATACTTAATAAAATACTAGCAAACCGAATTCAAGAACACATCAAAAGTATCATACACCATGATCAAGTAGGCTTCATCCCAGGAATGCAGGGATGTTTCAACATACGAAAGTCTATCAATGTCATTCACCATATAAACAAGATGAAAGAAAAAAACCACATGATAATCTCTCTAGATGCAGAAAAAGCATTTGACAAAATCCAACACCCCTTCATGCTAAAAGTTCTGGAGAGAACGGGCATACAAGGGCTGTACCTAGAAATAATAAAGGCAATATACAGCAGGCCAGTGGCCAGCATCAAATTAAATGGAGAGAAACATGAAGCATTTCCTCTAAACTCAGGGACAAGACAAGGATGTCCACTTTCACCATATCTCTTCAATATAGTACTTGAAGTTCTTACTAGAGCAATAAGACAATTAAAGGAGATCAAGGGGATAAACATTGGAAACAAAGAAGTCAAATTATCCCTATTTGCAGATGATATGATACTATACATAAGTGACCCCAAAAATTCCACCAGAGAACTCTTACAGCTGATAAACACCTTCAGCAAGGTGGCTGGATACAAAATTAACTCAAAAAAATCAGAAGCCCTTCTTTATATAACAAACAAAGGGGCTGAGAAAGAAATAAGGGAAACAACCCCCTTTACAATAGCTACAAACAACATAAAATACCTGGGGGTAACTCTAACCAAGCAAGTAAAGGACCTATACAACAAGAACTTCAAGCCCTTGAAGAAAGAAATGGAAGAGGCCTTTAGAAGATAGAAAGATCTCCCATGCTCATGGATAGGTAGGATCAACATAATAAAAATGGCCATTCTACGAAAAGCAATATATAGATTCAATGCAATTCCTCTCAAAATACCAACACAATTCTTTATATACCTGGAAATAGCTATTCTCAACTTCATATGGAACAACAAGAAACTCAGAATAGCTAAATCAATCCTGTACAATAAAAAAAAAATCTGGAGGTATCACCATCCCAGATTTCAAGCTGTACTACAGAGCAATAATAGTAAAAACAGCATGGTATTGATATAGAAACAGACCAGTAGATCAATGGAATTGAATTGAAGATCCAGAAATAGACCCACACACTTATGGCCACCTAATTTTTGACAAAGAAACCAAAACGGCACAATGGAAGAAGGACAGCATCTTCAACAAATGGTGCTGGTCCAACTGGATGTCCACTTGCAAAAGAATGAAATTAGACCCATACTTATCACCTTGTACAAAACTTAAGTCCAAGTGGATCAAAGACCTTAACATAAGGCCGGTCACACTAAATCTACTAGAAGAAAAAGTGGGAGAAACCCTCGAACTCATTGGCACAGGTGACAACTTCCTGAACAGAACACCAACAGCTCAGGACTTGAGATCAACAATCAATAAATGGGACCTCATGAAACTGAAAAGCTTCTGTAAGGCAAAAGACACTGTCATTCGAACAAAATGGCAGCCTACAGACTGGGAGAAAATCTTCACCAACCCCACATCTGACAGAGGGCTAATATCCAAAAGCTACAATGAACTCAAGAAATTAAATGACAAGGAACCAAATAATCAAATCAAAAAATGGGGGACGTAGCTAAATAGAGAATTCACAAAGGAGGAAGCCCTAATGGCTGAGAGACACTTGAAGAAATGCTCAACATCCTTAATCATCAGAAAAATGCAACTCAAGACGACTGTGAGATTCCATCTCACACCTGTCAGAATGGCTAAGATCAAAAGCTCAAATGACTTCACATGCTCGCGAGGGTTTCTAGCAGCCTTATTTGTAATAGCTAGAAACTGGAAACAACCCGGATGTCCCTCAACCGAAGAATGGGTTAAAAAGCTGTTGTACAGCTACACAATGGAATATTATTCAGCTATCAGGAACAATGAAATTATGCAATTTGCAGCCAAATGGATGGAACTAGAAAAGCTCATCCTGAGTGAGCTAACCCAGACTCAGAAGGATGCATATGGCATCTATTCACTTATAGTAGGATTTTAGCTATATTATAGAAGGTATCGATATTACAACTAACACACCAAAGAGAACTTGGACATAGACTTTTTATTTTTTATTTATTTTTATATTTTATATATATTTTTTCAATTTTTTGTCTTTTTTATCTATTTGTCTGTTTATTTGTTTGTTTGTTTTTTAGTTCTCTTTCCCGGGAAATGAGACACTTTTCACTGGTGGTACTGCCTCGTAGACCCCCCCCCCAATGAATTAGGAGGCTCTTGGCCCTCATACGACCTCTCAACTGAGATGAGGGACTGTTATATAAGGACACCCCACCCCAGAGAAATGGGATGGAAGGGTTAGGAGGTAAAGAAAAAAAAAAGATGAAATGTGATGCTTCGGCCTTTTACTACTAATTGTCATAAACTGTTTAGGATAATTAAGAAATGCAAACTAATAGTTATGCTAGCCGGTCATTTTGTTGGGTACTATGACAGCCTATTATAGTTATTTTCTAAGCTAATCTGAAATAAAGCTGCTAAGAGACAAGCAACGTCTGCTTACCCTAATATAAAAGATAGATAGGGCCTCTTCAAAAACCTCAAGAGATCTGCAAAATATGGCATTCAAAGATGTTTTTGTAACTTTAGATTTTTTTATATCGAGACATATCAACTCCTGACAGCACCCCCTATTCTACCCCAAGTAGAAGATGAGCATCGAAGAATCTCCAGTGCGAGATGATTGAATTAGTCGCAAGCCTATCTCTTGGTAGGAAAAGCCCCTTGCTCCAACTGTAGACAGAATGCTGTCCAAAAAGGACAAAACCTGGAAGCAGGTAAGTCGACAGCCTAGCTCTGCCAAGACAGGGTAGGTAAGTCCTTCATAACCCCTGCTCTACAATCAATGTCTGTCAGAGAAATGGGGCCAAATGACTGAAGATCGATGCTGTAATGTATGGAGAGAAAATGGGAACTGTTCAGTCAGCCACTGGTATGTCATTTCTTAGTTTTGGAAGCTGCAGGCCCTGATAAATATATAAAATCATATATATTTATCCCTCTCAGGTCTCTGAGTTGGTTGAAGAACAGATAGCTAGAGTCTCATAATTAAATTTTGAGTTGTTTAGGGGTCAAGAGAGTGTTATAAATCTAAGAAGATGCTTTTAAAATTGTGTTGTAAGTTAGTATGAATGTTGAGTTAGATATAGAACTTTATACTCATGGAGATGGTTAGATAGTATAATGTTAAAGTCAGGTGCCAAATACATATGGACTGGACATTGGGAATGTACGCTAAGCCATATAACCCTCATAACTGTGGCCTAATTACCTCTGTTGCTTTGTATTGCATTTATTATTATAAGAGAAAGAGCCATTTGTTGGGCTGAAAGGGGAAACTGTAGGGGGAAATAAGATGTACCTTAAACTTAAAAAAAAAGGGAAGAGGATGGGGGGTTGAGGGTGGGAGGGTGGGACTGGAGGGGGGAATAGGGAGGGGACTTCGATTGAGATGTAACTTGAAGAATTAAAAAGTAAAGGAAAAAAAGAAAGTGCTAATATAAATTTATCTGCTTGTTGGCAAGTCTTGTATTAATAACAAGGAACATGAGTGCTACTTTAAGACCAAAAAGAGCTAGGTTTTAGTCCTATGAACCAACCATCCTGCAAACCCAGTGAGAAATGATGCTGTCAACTTGCAATGTACAAACTATAATTTCCCTTTATTGCAAGGGAAGAGGGGCTCTGAATTCATGTATGACTACTATTGTTACATTCTGACAACCACATGAGAAGATAAATGAACATTTCCATGCTTTAAAAAACATTAAAATATCAAAGCACTTTAAAATTGTTCCAAATGGCTAGTTCCTAGCATGGTGTCTATGACATTGGAGGTACTTAAAATATAAGTTTTGAAACTCAGTTATTACTAGTGAATTTTCAGAACTAAATTGATTTTTATACATTTTTTTTCCTCACACACTAAATACTTACAATCTGTTGGACATTGCTCATTTGGGATTTTGGCTAGCTAGATGCTTATGTATTGCCTTCAGGAGACTCAAAAAACTCAGGTCTCTCAATAATGTTATATACATGAATAACCCTAGAAGTCTTCCCAGTTGCAGAGGAAGTCTTTACACATAATATACATTTTAGAGATTTGTTTGTCTTTCTAAAGCTCTTCCTAGTCTCCTTCAAGCCTCCTTTCCTTTCCACTCCTCTTCATTATTCTAGCTCCCTGACAGCCTCCTTAATAGGAAATCAGATCACTAAGACTCCTGGGAAATTTACAGAAGATTACAAAAAGGGGCAATCTCCACATTTTCTATCTTCCTTTTCAGTAAAACATCATGTTTAATTGATAAGTTTGAGCAGAGTGAGTAATGTCACAGTAGCAGTCATTCTTCAGGAATCCTGAAAAGTGTAAATTGTATGAGTAATTTCATACTTGCCAGGGACACCTAAAATCACTATTCTAGAAATCACAAATATATGTTTTTCATTACTTACCTTGTGTCTCATTTTGATTAGTAACCATTCACATCTTGCATTTTCTGTGACTGTGTGTCAATTCTGTGATCATTTTTATCATTAAGTCAACTCTATCTTTTGTCCTTTCAAGCAACTGAAATCTATGTAGTTTGGCTCAGTAATTTGTAGATAGAAGACTTTGCTTTGAAATATTTTTTTTTGTGGTAAGTATTTTCTTTCTTTATTTTTCTGATTTTAGATTTCTCTCTTGTATTTCTTTCTTTCTTTCTTTACATTTATTTATTTCTTCAAGTTACATCTCAATTATAGTTCCCTCCCACCTCCCCCTCCTGGTCTCACCCTCCTACCCTCTTCCCCCTCATCCTCCTGTCTGCTTTTTTTTTTTTTTAATTTAAGGTGTATCTTCCCCCCTAACAGCTCCCCCTTTTACTCCAATAAAAGGCTCTTTTTCTTATAACAATAAATACAATGCAAAACAATTAAGAATAATTAGTCCACAATTATGAAAATTACAATGTATAACATATATTACCAATGTCCAGTCCATACATATTTGGCAACTGATATTAATATTCTATTATCTATCTGTCTCCATGAATATAAAGTTCTATACCTAACTCAGTTTCCATCCTAACTTGCATTACCAACTTAAAATCATCTTCTTAGACCTAGAACATCTTTTTAATTTCTAAACAACTTAAAATTTAACTGTGAGACTATAACTATCTAGTCTTCAATCACATCAGAGACCTGAGAAGGATAAATATATCTGATTATACAGGAAGTGCAGAGCCGGCAGCTTCCAAAACTAAGAAATGACAGACAACTGGCTGCCTGGACAGCCCCCAATTTCTCTCAATACATTAGAGCATCTATCTTCAGCCTTTTGGTCTAATGTCTCTGACAGATATTAGTTGTAAATCAGGAATTATGAAGGACTTGTCTACCCTGTTTTGGCAAAACTAGGCTGTTGACTTACCTGCTTTCAAGTGTTGTCCTTTTTGGACAGGATTCAGTCTATAGTTGAAACAAGGGCTTTTTCTTGCCCAGTGACAAACTTGCCACTAATGTAGCCATCTCCAAATGGAGATTCTTTGATTCTCATCATCTACTTGGAGTAGAATGGGGGTGTCTGTCAGGAACTGATATGTCTCAATATAAAAAAAAAATCTTAAGAAAACATCTTTGAATGCCATGTTCTACAGATCTCTTGAGGTCTTTGAAGAACACCTATCTATCTCCATTTGGTTAAGCAAATGTTTCTGTCTCTTAGTAACTTGACTTTTGGTTAACTTAGAAAACATTTGTGATAAACTACACTAGTACCTAACAAAATGACATGTTTGAATGACTATTAGTTTGCATTTCTTAATTATTCTAAACAGTTTGTGGAAGTAATTTTAAGAGAGCGACATCCCATTCCCAGAAGGTGGGGTGGGTGAGGTTTTTTTTCTTTTTTTTCCCCCTTGGGTCATTTGATGGGTTATAGTTGTTTGTTGTTATTTAGGGGGATTGGTTACAAGTTGTTAAATGGTCTTGTTAAATAAATTTCGGAGGATAGATCCAGAGTTTTCTCTCCTTTTCTTTTTTCTATTCTTCTTTCTCTCCTATGTTGGGGGGAAAAGTCTTGAAAAAATTGGAAAATAGACATAATATGGGAATGATAAAGAAAAAGGATAGATTATTGAATATACTCTTCTATCTTTTTATATTGATACAAAATTAATATTATATTTGGCTACATCAGTATTGATTTTTGTATATTGATACAAAATTAAGATTATATTTGGCTACATTGGTATTAATCTTTATATATTGACAGAAAATTAAGATTATATTTGGCTACTTAGATATTGATCTTTGTATACAAAATTAAGGTTACCTCTTTTTAAGGTATTGTACCTATGTAACACTTAAAAAATGCAATGTGAAGTTTTAGCCTTCTTTCTTTTATTATTAATTTGTTTTTCAAGTTATATCTCAGTCAAACACCCTTCTCTCCTCCCCTACAGGTTCAACCCTCCCTCCCTCTCTCTTACCCATCTTTGTCCTCTCCTTCTCCTTGGATGAGGGAGCCCTCACATACACTTATCAAACTCACTCAGTTCATTAGTCACATGAGGGCTAAGAGCTTCCTCTTGTACAGGGCCTCGATCTGGCAGTCCAGCTAGGGAAAGGTGTTCCATAACAATCAATAGAGTCCATGACTTGCTGCTGGGTGGAGTTTTTCATAGGGTAGTTATTCTAGGTTCCTGTCTGTTTGGGTCTGTGGGTTTCAGAATGGTTGTCCTGTGCCATATGGTTAATATCCACTTATAAGAGAGTACATATCATGTGTATCTTTCTGGGTCTGTGTTAGCTCACTAAGGATGAGCTTTTCTAGATCCATTCATATTGTTTTAAATTAGATGATTTCTTTGTTTCTGATAGCAGAGTAGTGTTCCATTGTGTAAGTGTACCAAAAAATTTTTTTTAACCATTCTTTGGTTAAAGGGCATCTGGGTTCTTTCTAGTTTCTGGCTACTACAAATAAATCTGCTCCGAAAATTGTTGTTGAAGTCCTTGTGGTTTGGTGGAGTATGTTTTGGATATATGCCCAGGTACAGTATGGTTGGGTTTTGAGGTAGAACTATTCCCAATTTTCTAAGATATTGCCAGATTGATTTCCAAAGTAGTTGTACATGTTTGCAAACCCACAAGCAATGCAGGACTCTACCTCTTTCTCCACATTCTCACAGAATGTGTTATGTCTTGAGTTTTTATCTTAGCCATTCTGTTGAGTGTGAATTGGAATCTCAGAGTCATTTTGAGTTATATTTCCTCGATGACCAGTGATGTTGAGCATTTCTGCAAGTGTCTTTCAGCCTTTAGAGATTCCTCTTTTGTGAATGCTCAGTTTAGTTCTGTACCCCATTTTTTGATTGGATTATTTGGTTTGTTTGTGTTTAACTTCTTGAGTTCTTTATGTAGTTTGGATATTAGCCCTCTTTCAGATGTGTGGTTAGTTAAGATCTTTTCCCAATCTGTAGTCTGCTATTTTGTTCTAGTGGCAGTGTCCTTTGCCTTACAGAAGCTTTTCAGTTTCATAAGGTCCCATTTATTGATTGTTGGTCTTAGAGTCTGAGCTATTGATGTTCTGTTCAGTAAGTTGTCACATGTGCCAATGAGTTCAAGGCTTTTCCCCACTTTCTACTCTTTTAGATTTAGTGTGTTTTGTTTTACATTGAAGACTTTGATCCACTTAGACTTAAGTTTTGTGTAGGGTGATAAGTATGGGCCTATTTGCATTCTTCTACATGTTGTCATCCGGTAAGACCAGCACCATTTGTTGAAGATGCTTTCGTTTTTCCATTGTATGATTTTGGCTTCTTTGTCAAAATTAAGTTACCATAGGTATGTGGTCTTATTTCTGGGTCTTTGATTCCATTCCATTGATCAATGGGTCTATTTCTATTACTATTACTCTGCAGTATAGCATTAAATCATGGATGGTGATATCTCCAGATGTTCTTTATTGTACAGGATTAATTTAACTATTCGGGATTTTTTTGTTTTTCCATATGAAATTGAGAATTATTCTATCAAGTTCTGTGAAGAATTATATTGATATTTTGATAGGAATTGCAGTGAATCTGTATATTGCTTTTGATAGGATGGCCATTTTTATTACATTGATCCTACCTATTCACTAGCATGGAATATCTTTCCATCTTTTGATATCTTCTTCAGTTTATTTCTTCGGGGACTTGAAGTTCTTGTCATATAGGTCTTTCACTTCCTTGGTTGCAGTTACCCCCAGGTATTTTATAGTATTTGTGGCTATTGTGAAGGGTGTTGTTTCCCTAATTTCTCTTTTGGCCAATTTGTCATTTGTGTAAACAAGGGCTACTGATTTTTTAGAATTAATTTTATATCCAGCCACCTTGCTGAAGGTGTTTATCAGCTGTAGGAGTTCTCTGGTGGTTTTTTTTGGGGGGGGGGTCACTTATGTATACTATCATATCATCTGTGGATAGGGATACTTTGACTTCTTTCTTTCAATTTGAATCCCCTTGATATCCTCTAGTTGTCTTATTGTTCTAGCTAGAACTTCAAGTACTATGTTGAAGAGGTATGGAGAGAGTAGGTAGTCTTGCCCTGTACTTGATTTTATTGGAAATGCTTTAAGTTTCTCTCCATTTAATTTGATGTTGGTACTAGTTTCCTGTATATAGCCTTTATTTTTAAATTTGTTTATTTATTGCTTCAGGTTACATCTCCATCATAGTGTCCTCTTTCCACCCCTCCCAGTCCAGCCCTCCCACCTTCTACCCCCATTCTTTCCATTCCACTCCTCTGGAATGGAGTGTCCCTACATAACAGTCCCCCACCCCAGTTCAGCAATCATATGAGGGCCAAGAGCCTCCTCACACACTGGGGTCCTACAAGGCAGCACCACTAGGGAAAAGTGTCTCATTGACAGGGAGAAAAAGAAAAAGTCTATGTCCATGTTCCTGTAGGGAGTTAGATTAATTAAATTAGATTTAGAAAATATCTAGGGGTTTCTGATACAGTCTCTTAATTTGGGGCATGAAGATCACCTTGGCTGTGAATGATTAGCTTATCAGCTTGTGGAAAAACAAGGATGAAGTCAGGTGAAAACAGGAAACAAACAGGAGACTTAAGGGACTGAAAATCAAGGTTAAAGCCAGGAAAAACAGGAAAGACTGAATGGACTAAGAAACAAAGTATCTGGCCTGGCATTGTTTTCAGCTGCTAAGTGGGTGGAGTCCTAATTAAGCTGAAATAGAGTTCCTCCTATTTAAGGACAGTGTATGGAGCCCCATCTGAGAGGCCCCCAATGCTAGAGAGCTCCGAGAGTCCTGCTGAAAAAAGTGCTGGCCATCAGTTGATGGCCAGATCTCTTAGAGGCAGAAAGAAGCTGGTGAGCAAAGAAAGCCTCAACAAGACAGCAAAAGGCCAATGACTAAACCCTGTGGCTCAACTTTTGCCTAGAGGGGTTTGACCTGTCCAAACAGTGGCCTAAACAAAACTGTGGCTGGCTTTAAGGAATGAGGCAGAGCGGCAGAGTTGCTGATATGAAAGAAATAAGTTGGGGTCTCCCAGAGAGAAGAAAGCATCAAGCCTTATTTAAGGTGAGACTGTGATAACCAACTTACCCTGACGAACCTGCATCTGAGCTATTCCAGAAAAAGGACTACTAAGTGCATTAAAGGGTCTACCATAGAGATTGTGTTCCTGACACCTGAGGACCTGCCCCAGAGACTGTATCCTTCTAAAAGGTTAGGAAAATAATTATCAATAGGTTTAGTGGTTAGGTTAAAGGGGTTGTAGGAATTTGTAGGGTTAATAGTTAAGAAAGTGTTGGTATTTGTTATAAGTTAATATTGTTAGTAAATAAATACTTAATAATAATTAAAAAATTCGGTAAAATGTTCCCTTTGGTGCGTTGGTTGTAGTGTAGATATCATGTACTATATAACTAAAATCTGACTATAAGTGAATAGATACTTCTGAGTATACACCCAAATGACTCCTCATGGAGTCAAAAGGAAGTTTCCTCATCTATGTTCATAGTAGTCTTATTTGTAATAGCTAGAAACTGGAAACAACCCAGATGTCCCTCAATGGAAGAATGAATTAAAATGCTGTGGTACATCTGCACAATGGAAGATTACTCAGCGATCAGAAACAATGAAATTATGCAATTTGCCGCCAAGTGGATGGAACTAGAGAAGCTCATCCTGAGTGACCCAGACTCAGAAGGATGCTCTACTTCCACTCTTATCTCTGACTGTGTTTTCTTTATTGCTTCCATTTCCAGTTTCATGTTGAAAGATTTTATTTGTTTTATACTTTTCCTGCTCCAATTTGCTTGTCTTTGCCTGGAAATCTTTCATCTCTTTTAAATCTTTCATTGCCTTGTCTCTTTCCTGTTCAAGTTGAGCCACTTTGGCTTGGAGCTCTCTAATGGTATTCTCTGTTGCTTTCGCTTGTAAAATTGTGGACTCTTTGAATTCCTTCATAGATTTAAATTCTTCTTGAAAGGACTTTACTCTATCACTTTCCAGAATGTAGAATTGTGATTGTTTTCGTGTGTTTCAGCTGTGGTGAAGTGGTCAGGGCTTGCTGTACTAGCATAGTTGCATTTTGTTGGAGTCATATTTCCCTAACTTTTGTTGTTTCTGTTTTTTCACTGACCTTTGGCCATCTGGCTGTTCTTAGTTGTTTGTTGCTGGTGCCTTCTGGGCTTGGTGCCAAAGGGGACACTTTGGTGTAGGAGATGTATCGCTTGGTGATCTGTAGCTTTCCACAATCTGGAAGGGGCCTTGTGTGGAGGTTCTTAGTGTGTCTCCCATAGCTCACCCTTCCTGTTTTGTCCCAATTGTGGACTCAGGTGAGGGGTTATGGTGGGATGTGTTCCTGTAGGCTCCTGGGATCCAACTGGTCTTCATATAGATGACAGTGCTGGTTGGCAGGCTGCAGACTGTTGGGTGGGGTTGTAGCTCCCCTGCAGCTCACGTTGTCAGGACAGTGTTTGTGGTCCTCCCCAGCTGCTCTCAGGGGATTCTCAGGGTCAATGTGCATCTAATAGCCAGAAGCACTGTGAGCTGGTGCAGCCCATTCCCAGGCAATGAGGAATGGCCTTGGATTGTTTCAGTGCTCACAAGTCAGAGCTCTCTATTGTCGAATTAATTAATTAAATTATTTGCCAGTATTTATATTATCTTTAATTAGTTCAGTGGCTGTTAATCTTTAAGTAGCCATTATAAATGAGCACACAAACACATGATGGATTTTAACAAGGCTTGGTCTGATTTGTGCAATCCTAGCCCATCTAAGCTAGCTCTTAATTCTATTACCCAAATATGACCCCATATATACATATGTCCCCTTGGACTGCCATTCTCCACAATATGCCTATTTCATATGAGATGGTCTAATAAAAAGCTGTAAGCCAATGATATACCATGCATATTAAGGAGTTGTTATTACAACTACTGGTTACACTATGGCCATGTATGGTTGTTTATATTGGTTAACCTATCTCCATATTATTATGGAGACAGTTTCTTACTCAGTTAAGCTTTGGCATCAGAAGAGATTTTACTGTAGAGAGCATCTTAAAAGAGCCCTTTAAAATGAGTCATTCTAAGTCGACAGCCTAGCTCTACCAAGACAGGGTAGGTAAGTCCTTCATAATTCCTGCTCTACAACCAATGAATGTCTGTCAGAGAAATGGGGCCAAATGGCTGAAGATTGATGCTGTAATGTATGGAGAGAAAATGGGAACTGTCCAGGCAGCCACTGGTATGTCATTTTTTAGTTTTGAAAGCTGCAGGCCCTGCACTTCCTATATAATCAGATATATTCATCCCTCTCAGGTCTCTGAGGTGGTTGAAGAATAGATACCTAGAGTCTCATAGTTAAATTTTGAGTTGTTTAGGAGTCAAGAGGGTGTTGTGGATCTAAGAAGATATTTTTAAAATTATGAGGCAAGTTAGTATGAAAGCTGAGTTAGATATAGAACTTTAAACTCATGGAGATGGTTAGATAGTAGAATGTTAAAGTCAGGTGCCAAATACATATGGACTGGACATTGGGAATGTATGCTAAGCCATATAACTCTTATAATCATGGCCTATTTATTTCTGTTGTTTTGTATTGTATTTACAGTTATAAGAAAAAGAACCATTATTTGGACTGAAAGGGAGAGCTGTTGGGGGGAAAATAAATACCTTAAACTAAAAAAAAAAAAAAAAGAAGGGAAGAGGATGGTGGGGCTGAGGGGGAGGAGGGTGGAAGGGTGGGACTGGAGGGGCGAGTAGGGAGGGGATTGTGATTGAGATGTAACTTGAAGAAATAAAAAATAAATTATTAAAAAAAAAAGATACTGTAGTAAACAGAATAGGGGACATAATTCTATATAACAGTCAATTATTTTTTTACAATGGTATCAAAAACATATATTAGAAAAAACTCAGACTTTTCAACACATAATGCAGAGAATATTAGATACCACATGTAGAATGAAACCCCATCCCTAACTTTCAAAGTAGACAAAAATCAGTAAAATGCATCAAAGATCCTAATGAAAGACTAGCAACCTTGAAAGTAAATCTTAATGGGAATAGCACAAGGAAAGCACTTCAAGATGTACAAATAAGTGAGGAGAAGCCAAAAGTGACACTATCTCAGGGAATAATAAATAATATGACAGCTGGAATTTGAGGTGGTTTGATGAGAGTGGCCCCCAATCAGCTCATATATTTGAAAGTCTCCAGTTGGTGAACTGTTCGGGAAGGGTTAGGAGGTTTTGCTTTCTTAGAGTAGGTGTGGATTAATGGAAGAGGTGTGTCACTAGGGTGGGCTTTGCAGTTTCAGAAGCCCATAACAGGTGCAGTGCATTCTTTCTATCTCTAGTCAATCTATCTGTCTGTCTATCTATCTATCTATCTATCTATCTATCTATCTATCTATCTATCT
>CAJQZJ010013817.1:2108882-2119884 GCA_907164525.1 Lophiomys imhausi | reverse complement strand
ACACACACACACACACACACACACACACACACACACACACACACACATTATAGATACTGGTTCATGCACTTGGAGAGCCCAAGAAGCTCCACAATCCTTTATTTGTCAACTAGAACACTGGGAAAGCTATGGGTATAATTCAGCCCAAATCTGAAGACCAGAGAACCAGGAAAGCCAGTGATTCAAATCACAGTCTAAATACAAAGGGCCAAGAGCTAGAGATACAAATATCTAAGAGCAGAAGAAAGATGTCCCAGTTTTGGAGCATTTACTCTTACTACTTATGTAAAAAACTGGAAAGTGATTTTCATTGAAAGGGACTATAAGCAAGAGAAATTACTTTTTGAGGGAGGTGAAGGTTAGAGGACAACTCATGAGAGTTGATTCTCTCCTTCCACCATGTAGGTTCCCAGAATCAAATTCAGTTCATTAGGCTTGGCAGCAAATGCCTCTACCCACTGAACCATTTCACCTGGCACCAAAACATTTATAAATAAATAACAACAACAACAACACCTTAAGAGGTGATATGATAGAAGTAGCTATTTCAGGTCAGAAACTTTAGGAACATCAGAGCTTTAAAACTTGATCAATAAGGAATTAGGTCATTATTTATATTAACTGAACCATGGATTACCATCAAGAGGACTCTGTGTACTAATTTTTAAAAAACATGCAAACAACATACACACACACACACACATCCACATGCACACACACCTCCCCTTCCTCAATCAAATAATTGAATACATACAAAAACTTGACATTACCCTTGTCTTACATCACATTAAAAAATCAATTCAAAATAGGATACACATTTAAATATAAAATCTAAAATTATAAAGACCCTAGAGGAAAACATACAGGAAAAAGCTCCTTAACATTTAAGTTGGCAATGGTTTCTTTAGATTTGACAAGAAAAGAAAAAAATGAAGTCTTAGTATAAAATTTCATGGAAAGCAAACAATCCAACAAAATGAACAGTTAATCTCATGGAACAAATGAAGGTATTTGCGAACTGCATTTACAATGTGGGATTAATATCCAAAATATGTAAGGAACTCATATAACCCAATAGTAAAATCAAACAAAACACCCTAAAACTCATGTATCAAATAATAATTGGGGTATAATCTAAAAATTGCATAGTCACATGATCTCATCACTGTGAAATTACCCTAGGGTGCACTTACACATAGATGAAATGGCTTCCTAGACACTTGGATTCTTAGTGTTGAAATGCTTGAAGGCCTTGGGATGCTCATTATGCCAGAACACAAACAAGTCAAATTGAATTTATGGTCTTCAAACAATACCCTCAAGCAAGGTTGTTATCCTGTCTTTAAAAGACATTAAAGCTGTCACTGAATAGGCCACCTTGTGGATGGAAGTCTGTTTAGGAATCATTGTTCAGAATGAGGACATTACCTTCATAATGAGGATTTGCTCTGGCAGCAGTATTTTTTTTTTTTGCATAATCAGCTTGTGTAGAGTTTCAAAACATTCTTCAGCCACCTCCACACTGACAGATGTACCCCTCACTTCATATTAAGAGCAGAATAATGATGACTAAATCATTTTAAATACTTAGAGCTAGCAGTAAATTCAAGATCGTAGTCAAGTCCAGGCTTGTTTCCACTGTCCTCAAACATTTTGTTCTAGGCATGTTTATTATGGTCCTGAGAGAGAGAGATTTCTATGTCTTATCTTGATCATAAATTTCTTCATATATGACATGGTTCTTTCTTAAATTTCATCATTCCAGTTTTCTTACATGAAGCCAGTCCTCTAACAGCACCCACCATTTTGTTCTTTTGTTTTGTTTGGGGGGAGGTTTTGTTTGTTTGTTTGTTTTTACCATTCTCAGGCTGTTTTACTTCTTAGAATCCAGGTATAAATAGTGTATAACAAGGATTTTGCAGTCTTTATACTGCTGATTAATTATTTAGATACATCCGTAAAAATAAACCATGATAATAAGTTTGTACATTGTCTACCTTTGACTCAGAGAATGTTGGCGACATCACTACCAACACAGCTCCCGATCTAAAGCTATTCTAACCTGAAAATAAATATGTTCCACAGGAGTTTTGAACTCAAACTCACCCTCCCATGGTTCTCTACAGACACTCTGCAAGTGAAATATGGCAAATGCTCTGATTCTGGTCTTTCTTTCTTTTGTGCCATCAACAGTATTTTTTTCCCCAAGGAAATGATCTGATCTGGATCTCTTTCAGTTGTTGCCTACACCTTAGGGTTCCTATGATGGATCTGAAAGTAGTATTGCATCTTCAGTAAGTCTGGAACTATCAACATTTTTCTACAAGTAATTCAAATATCACAATTACTGGACAGACTTTTTTTTTTTTAAACATGCTGACCTAAGTTTCTCCTCCCTCCTCTCCTCCCAGTCCCTCCCCTACCTCTCCTCTGCCTCCAATCTACTCCTCCTCTGTTTCTCTTCAGAAAAGGGCAGGTCTCCTATGGATATCAACCAAACATGCATATTAAGTTGCAGTAAGTCTAGTCACTTCCTCTAGTATTAATTCTGGACAAGGCAACCCAGTTTGGGGGGGGTGGGTGCCCCAAAAGTCAGCAAAAGAGTCATAGACAGGCCCTGTTCCCACTGTTAGGAATCCTACCTGAAGAACAAGGTACATAACTGTAACATGTATACAACAGGCCTAGGTCAGTTCCATACAGGTTCCCTGGTTGTCCACTCAGTCTCTGTGAGCCCCTATGAGCACAGGTTAGTTGATTCTGAATCTTATTTTTAGTCAGTTCTTTTCTTCTAGAGAAGAATTCAGCTAATAGTTCCCCGAGTCTAAGGTGTGAAGGTGGTTTTCTAGATGTATCCATTGGTACTGAGATCCATAAATCTGTATTTTGGTTGATTGTTGTGTTCTGTAGTGGTCTCCATCTGATGAAAAGCGAAGTTACTTGTTTAAGCAAAGCTTTTATCAGTCCATGTGATAGTAAGCTCCAAAGAACCCACTCAAGAGTAAGTGGCAGTGGGAGACCTATGTTGACTAATCTTTTAAGCAGTTTCATAAATGGTTATGAAGTAGGTGGTGTACTCATGAGAACAAGACCCTTTTTACCTTCCCAAACCTATGTGGACTTTGTTTACTATTTTTCTTTTCTTTCTTTTTTCTTTTAACCTACAATCTAAAACTATTTTTTATTTTTTAATTTTGTTTTTTTTAATTACATTTATTTATTACTACAAGTTACATTTCAGTCACAGGCCCCCCCTTCCACCCTTCTCTGTCCCACCTTCCCACTCTCTACCCAATCTCCCATCTATCCTACTCCTCCAGTGTGGGGTGCCCCACATATCAGCCCTGTCAGTCCATCAGTCATATGAGGGCTAAGAGCTTCTTCTTGCACTGGGGGTCTACATGGCAGCTTCACTAGGGCAAAGTGTCCCACTAACAGGTAACAAAATCTATGCTCCTGCTCCTTTTGGTCTGTTGGTTGTATGATAGTTATCCTGCACTATGTGGCTAAAATCCAGTTATAAGTGAATACAGGCCATGTGCATCTTTCTGAGTCTAGGTTAGCTCACTCAGGATGACCTTTTCTAGTTTCATCCATTTGGCAGCAAATTGCATGAAGTCCTTGTTTCTGATAGCTGAGTAGTATTCCATTGTGTAAATGTACCATACATTTTTATCCATTCTTTGGTTGAGGGACAGCTGGGTTGTTTCCAGTATCTAGCTATTACAAATAAAAATGCTATAAACATAGTTGAGATGTCCTTGTGTTTTGGTGAGGAATCTTCTAGATATATACCCAGGAGTGGAATAGCTAGGACTTGGGGTAGAGCTATTCCAAGTTTCCTAAGATACCACCAGACTGATTTCCAAAGTGGTTGTACAAGTTTGCACTCTCACCAGCAATGGAGGAGTGTTCCCCTTTCTCCAGAGCCTCACCAGCATGTGCTGTCATTTGAGTTTTTGATCTTAGCCATTCTGGCAGGTGTGAGATGAAATCTCAGAGTTGTCTTGAGTTGCATTTCTCTGATGATTAAGAATGTTGAGCATTTCTTCAAGTGTCTCTTGGCCATTAAAGATTCCTCTTTTGTGAATTCTCAGTTTAACTCTCTATCCCATTTTTTGATTTGATTATTTGGTTTCTTGGTGTTTAGTTTCTTGAATTCTTTATAAAAATTAGCCCTCTGTCAGATTTGGGGTTGGTAAAGATCTTTTCCCAATCTATAGGTTGCCATTTTATACTTATGGCAGTCTTTTGCCTTACACAACTTTTCAGTTTCATAAGGTCCCATTTATTGATTGTTGATCTTAGAGCCTGACTATCAGTGTTCTGTTCAGGAAACTGTCACCTGTCCCAATGAGTTCAAAGCTTTCCCCCACTTTTTCTTTTATTAGATTTAGTGTGTCTTGTTTTATGTTGAAGATTTTCATCCACTTGGACTTAGGTTTTGCACAAGGTGATAAATATGGGTCTAGTTGCATTCATGAACACGTTGATATCCAGTTAGACCACCATCACTTGTTGAGGATGATGTCCTTTTTCCATTGTATAGTTTTGGCCTCTTTGTCAAAAATAAAGTGATCATATGTGTGTGAGTTTATTTCTGGGTCTTCAATTCAATTCCATTGATCATCTGGTCTGTTTCTAAACCAGTACCATGCTGTTTTTATTACTATTGCTCTGTAGTATAGCTTGAAATCTGGGATGGTGATACCTCCAGATGTTTTTTATTGTACAGGATTGATTTAGCTATTCTAGGGTTTTTGGTTTTCCATATGAAATTGAGAATTGTTCTCTCAAGGTCTGTAAACAATTGCATTGGTATTTTGATAAGAATTGCATTAAATCTGTATATTGCTTTTAGTGTGATGGTCATTTTTATTATTTTGAGCCTACCTATCCATGAGCATGGGAGATCTTTCTATCTTCTGATATCCTCTTCAATTTTTCTTTGAGGACTGGAAGTTCTTGTTGTTCAGGTCTTTCACTTGCTTAGCTAGAGTTACCCCCAGGGATTTTACATTGTTTGTGGCTATTGTGAAGGGTGTTGTTTCCCTAATTTCTTTCTCAGCCCATTTATTTTTGTATAAAGAAGGGCTATCAATTTTTTAATTAATTTTGTGCCCAGTCACCTTGCTGAAGGTGTTTATCAGTTGTAGGAGTTCTCTGGTGGAATTTTTTAGGTCACATGTATCATATCATCTGTAAATAAGGATACTTTGACTTCTTTGTTTCCAATTTGTATCCCCTTGATCTCCTTTAGTTGTCTTATTGCTCTGGCTAGAACTTCAAGTACTATGTTGAAGAGATATGGGAGACTGGGCATCCTTGCCTTGTCCTTGATTTTAAAGGAGATGCTTTAAGTTTCTCTCCATTTAATTTGATGTTGGTACTGACTGGCTTGCTGTATATTGTCTTTTATTATTTCTAGGTATGGTCCTTGTATGCCAGCTCTCTCTGGGACTTTTAGCATGAAGGGGTGTTGGATTTTGTCAAATGCTTTTTTCAGCATCTACCAAGATGATCGCGTGTTTTTTTTTTTTTATCTTTCAGCTTGTTTATATGGTAAATTATGTTGATGGAATTTCACATGTTGAACCATCCTTGCATTCCTGGAATGAAGCCTACTTGATCATGGTGTATGATACTTTTGATGTGTTCTTGGATTTGGTTTGTAAGTATTTTGTTGAGTATTTTTGCATCTATTTTGATGCAGGAAATTGGTCTGAAATTCTCTTTCTTTGTTGGGTCTTTGTGTGGTTTAAGTATCAGAGTGACTGTGGCCTCATAGAATGAGTTTGACAGTGTTCCTTCTGTTTCTGTTTTGTGGAAGACTTTGAAGAATATTAGTATTAGCTCTTCTTTGAAGGTACTACTTTGTCCTTATTCTTTAAGAGTTTAAGCCTAGTTGGGATGCTTTTGCCTGTCTTAATTACTTTTCTGTTGCTGTGATAAAACACCATAACCAAAGCAACTCATGGAAGAGTATATTTTGTTTTATGATTCCAGAGAGTAAGAGTTCATCATGGAAGGACAGCATGGCATCGGGTAGCAGGCATAGTGGCAGAAACAAAAAGCTGTAAGCTCACTTCTTGAACCATAAGCACAAAGCAGAAAGAGCAAACTGGAAATGGCCTGAGTCTAAATGCTCAGAGCCAGCTCCAGTGACATACTTCACCAGCCACACCTCCTAAACCTCTCCAAAACACACCACTTACTGGAAACTAAGTACACAAATATGTGAGCTTGCTGAAACATTCTCATTCAAAGCACTATCATGCCTCACTAGATAGCAATAACCATCCACCATAATTTGGATATGAAGTGATCTCTATAGGCTCCTGTGTTTGAACACTTTGTTCACCAGCAGGTGGAACTATTTTGGAAGGTTTTGGAACTTTTAGAGAAGGCTTATCTGGCAAGCATGGGCCACAAGATGGGGCATTTGAGGGTTATAGCTCAAATCCTGCTCACTGCTTCCTATTTGTCTCAGTGGCATGAGCAACTGCAGCAAGCTCCTATCCCCATGGACTGTGTTGTTCCATAGGCTCTATGTTCTCTGATGTGAAAGACTGTGCCCATGAACTATGAGACAAAAGAAAAAATTATTCCCTTAAGTTGCTTCTATCATAGCAACAAGAAAAGTAACTAATAAACCATGTCTGATTTTCCACCTTCATTATTCTTAATCACTAAAAGTTGTATTTTCAGATCACTTGTCATGGCCTCCTATTGGTAATATTATAAATGGATTTTGTACTTAGCAACTATGATGGGCAAAAGCAACACAAGATTCCATCAAAAGCAAGAGAAAAATGCGGGGGGGGGGGCAAGATGGCGGTGATCAAGTTGCACTCATCGGGAAGACAGACTGGACAACAGCACAGGTATACTCCTGCTGAAGGCAGCTTGTGAGGTGCAAGCCTATCTGGGCTTGCCCAGCAAAACAATAAAGAACTCGGTACTGGAAATATAGACACTGGAGTATCGGAGTCACCAGACACAGCACAGAGCGCTTCCTGCCTGCCGGGAGACTGCACTCCTCCTTACCTGATCCTTTCAGGAATATAGCTGGTGGTTTCAACCTCCAAACACAGGACCTCCTGAGTCTGCAGTGCCTGTGCAGGGGCTAGGCTTGGACATCCAGGAGCATACCAGCAGAGCTGCTAGAGGGTAAGACTGAGGGACTCTCCCTGGGATATTTAGTAGGCAGCAGCAGCATCTAGCTGACTGGCTAAGGCAGCTTCTGGCAATGGGATCTAGCTGGTAGGAGCCAAGCTTCCCTGAGCCCAAGCACACTGTGGACAGGATACAGAACACAATTTGGAACTCTCTCCCCCCACACCCCACCCTCACCTGACTACAGGGGGTCTGGTAGAAGTCCCTTCTAGGCAGACTGCTTTGGAGCATTGCAATACAGGCAGAGAATCAGTGAATGAACTCCATATTGGATCTCCCAGCCCCACCCCCTCTGCCTGGCCCTTAAACTGGGCCTCCCGACTGTGCAACAGGGCACAAAAGCTGGGACAGCACCTGTTCACAGAGTTTCAAACTGAGAGATACAGACTGGCTCTAAGACTCCTCTGAGAGTGGATTGAGAAGACCATAGCCACAGCCCTGACACAGTAGCCACAGGGGGTCTGGTGGAAGCCCCTGTCTATCCAGGCAGGCTGCACCAGAGCACTACAATTCTGACAGGGAAAAGGCACTGAGACTTGATGAGTGAATTCCATACTGGAACTATTAGCCTGTGCTCACTTCAGTAGGGCATTCAGTCTACAGACCCAACCTAGTACATTCAAATCTCCTTCCAGAGCAGTGAAAAGGTCCTGGACTGGGGTGTGCTACCCGAGGGGGCAGGCAGCACCTGACCACAAAGCTTCTAACTGAGAGGCAACCTCCACTCCCTCCCCCCACTCCCAGTCCAAGTACTGGAGACACTTTGCAAACTCACTGTCTACACCTACTTTGGGAGGGCTCTCAGTCTACTGTCTCAGGTCTGGAATGGTAAAGCGGTTCTGAACTATTGCATGTGGCCTGAACAGGTGGTTTGCTCTGACTCAAAGAACTTCTTACTGAGAGGCACAGGGTGATCCTGAACCCCCCCCCAACCTCCCCAGAGAAGAGTGTGGAAGGACTACAACCAAGTCTTGATACCATTTCTACAGGGAAAGTGCCAGAAGTCATGTAAGTGCAGGCTACACTGAAGCAGTGTATTCTGGCAGAGAAAGGGCAGCTGAGCATCCCTGATTCCAAACACTGTGGACAGGATGTGAATTCCACATCAGGTCTCCCTGACTGCACCTGCCTTGCTCCTCAGCTAAATACCCAGGCTACAACACAGAGAGCTCTGACTCAGGAGCAGTGAAACAAGTCCGGACCATTGCTCATTGCCTGGGTGACATGAGCTGTACCACAATACAGTGCTTCTGGCTATAAGTCACACATTGAACTTGAGAACCCACTGAGAGCAGCTTGGGAGGACCACGATCACAGTCCCTACACATAAGCTGCAGGGGAGCTACAGCTCCAGCCAGCAGTCTGTAGCCTGACAACTTGCACCGTCATTGCTATGAAGACCAGTTGGATCTGAGGAACCTGAAGGCAGGAACACATCCCACTACAACCTCTGACATGAGTTCCCAACTGGGACACAACAGGAAGGGGTGAGCTCTCGGAGACACACTGAGAACCAACCTCCACACAAGGCCCCATACAGCCGGTGGAGACTATAGATAACCAAGCTATATGGCCTCTACACCAAAGCACCCTTCTTGGTAACAAGCCCAAAAGGCACCAGGAACAAACAACTAAGAAAAACCAGATGGCTAAAGGTCAGCAAAAGAACAGATCTGACAAAAGTCAGGAAAATATGACTCCAACAAAATGCAGCTATGCCAGTACAGCAAGCCTTGACCACCCCACCACAGATGAAAAAATGAAAATGATGACAAATCTATACTCTGGAAAGTGCTAGAATCCTTTCAAGAAGAATTTAAACCTCTGAAAGAATTCAAAGATTCCTCAAATTTGCAAACGAAAGCAGTGGAGAATACCATTAGTGATCTCCAAGCCAAACTGGCTCAACTTGAACAGGAAAGACACAAGGCAACAAGAAAATTGGAGCAGGAAATGTTGGAAACAAATAAAATTGTTCAAGACTTGATATTGCAAGTGGAAGAAATAAAGAAAACACAAACTGGGGTAATTCTGGAGGTGGAAAATCAAGGGAAGAGAACAGGAACTATACTCACTAGTATCAAAAATAGGAAACAAGAGATGGAGGACAGAATCTCAGATGTGGAAGATTCAATTGAAGAAATCAGTACAACAACCAAAGAAAATGAGAAATCTAAAAAAGTTGTCACCCACAATATCTAAGAAATCAAGGACTCAGTGAAAAGATGGAACCTAAGAATTATTGGCACAGAAGAAAGAGAAGACTCCCGATTTCAAAGACCAAGAAACATCTTCAACAAAATCATAGAAGAAAACTTCCCAAACCTAAAGAAAGAGATGCCAATAAAATTCCAAGAGGCATACAGAACACCAAACAGAATAGTCCAGAAAATAAATTCTTCGTGCCACACAATAATTGAAACTCCAAATGTACAGAACAAAGAAAGGATATTAAAAGCGGTAAGAGAAAAAGGTCAATTAACGTATAATTGCAGATCCATCAGAATTACACCTGACTTCTCCTCAGAAACTTTAAAAGCCAGAGGGCCTGGGCAGATGTCCTCCAAGCCCTAAGAGATCATAGGTGCCCAGCTGGACTATTATCTCCAGCAAAACTCTCTATCAACATAGATGGAGAAAACAAGATATTCCATGACAAAATCAAATTTAAACAATATCTACCCACAAATCCAGCACTACAGAAGATCCTAGAATGAAAATTGCAACCCAGTGAAGATAACTACACCCAAGAAAACAGAGGAAACAAAAAACTCCACTGCTCCACACAACCAACACCTACATCAAAATAACAGGAAATAACAACCTTTGGTCATTAATATCCATCAACACCAATGGACTCAACTCCCTAGTAACAAGATACAGGCTCACAGAATGGATCCACAAACAAGACCCAACATTTTGCTACATATAAGAAACACAAAGAACAACAAAGAAAGACACTGCCTCAAAGTAAAGGGCTGGGAAAAGGTTTTCCAAGCAAATGGGCCCAGCAAACAAGCTGGAGTAGCCATCCTAATATCAAATAAAGTAGACTTTCAACTGGAGTTAATCAAAAAAGATAGGGAAGGGCACTACCTACTCATCAAAGGAAAAATTCATCAAAAGGACATCTCAATACTGACTATCTATGCCCCAAATGCAAGGGCACCCACTTTTGTAAAAGAAACTCTTCTAAAGCTTAAAACTCACATTGATCCCCACACATTAGTAGTGGGAGACTTCAACACCCCATTCACAACAATGGACAGGTCATTGAGACAGAGACCAAACAGAAATAATGAGCCTAACAGAAGTCATGAACCAAATGGACCTAATAGATATTGACAGAACATTTCACCAAAACACAAAAGGATACACTTTCTTTTCAGGATCACATGGAACCTCCTCCAAAATTGACCAATAGAGTTGGACACAAAGATAGCCTCAACAGATACAAGAAATTTGAAACAATCCCTTGCATCTTATCAGACCACCATGGAATAAACCTGGACTTCAACAATAACACAAATAATAGAAGGCCTAAACATTCATGGAAATTAAACAACTCTCTACTGAATGACCACTGGGTCAGGGAAGAAATAAAGAAGGAAATCAAAGACTTCTTAAAATCCAACGACATTGAGGGTACAACATACCCAAACCTAGGGGACACATTGAAAGCAGTGCTACAAGGAAAGTTCATAGCACTAAGTGCCTTCAAAAAGAAAATCATGACAGCTCATATTAGTGAATTTACAACAGAACTGGAAGAAGTGAAAAAGAAGAAGAAGAAGAAGAAGAAGAAGAAGAAGAAGAAGAAGAAGAA
>CAJQZJ010013817.1:2056401-2069365 GCA_907164525.1 Lophiomys imhausi | reverse complement strand
GGTATTCACTAAATCTAACTTATATTAACCTATCAGCCCCTTCATCACACCTTTTAGTTTTCATAACTGTTTTTATTGTATTGTATTTATTGTTACTGTATTGTATTTGTTGTTATATTGTTATAAGAAAAGGAGCCTTTTGTTAGACTTAAAGGGGAAGATGTTGGGGAAGGTCTAATGACATTGCTTCTGATAGGCTGATTTTAATGTTGAGATCTAGTTACCACCCTTTCTGAGGCATTGTCTTCATTAATCCTTAACCTGCTATTATAAATAAATACACAGAGACATTGCTTTGATTTTAACAAGCTTTGGCCTAAATTGTGCATCTTAGCACATCCAAGCTAGCACTTAATTCTATTTTCCCCAAATATGACCCCATATGTACATATGTCCCTGTGGACTGCTATTCTCCACATTATGCCAATGTTCCAGGCCATGTGGAAAGACTTTTTTTTCTCTAACCCATGGCGTGTATCTTCCTTCCTGCTCTTTGCTGCTTCTCTTTGAGAAACCACCTGAAACTTCCAGTGTTCTCAAACACATCTATCTGCTTCCATGTCTCCTGGTGGAATGAGTCAATCCTCTGTGTAAAGCGCAGGATTCCTGTTCTAATCTCAGGAAATACCACCTTCCTATACTCTTTCTACCTAGCTAATTGGCCATCAGAGACTTCTATTATCAAAGAATAGATAAAATGTATTTGAAATTGAGTTGGAGGGGAATATTTGATATGCATACCATTCCTATCCCTTTTCAAGATGCTCACTCTTGCTCAGACCATGTGGAGGAACAGAGTTCTGGCAAGACTAACTTGAGGAACAAGGAACGAGGACAATGATGCAACTAGAGTGGACAGTGGATAGAATTTCCACAGCAAGCACAGGGATGGGGAGCCTAATGTCCAGTCTACTCAGAATTTATATACAGGTTATTGTGTAATAGTTTCCTTTAAGACTGAAACATTCCATCATGCTGGAAGCTTCTTAAGCAGGAAAGTAAAAACTCAAAACAACTTTAGGAAGTCCCTGGAACAGACAAGATTCAGTGGGCCCTTCCCTGCTGGAGTAAGCAATAAAAGCTGAGGGTTCTCGGATGAAGTGGAGCTGCAAAGAAGACTCTCAGACAAGTGAAGCTGCAAGAGTCTGAGACTAGACCAGCTGCCTGGAAGAAGCAGAAACCTGCTGAGCTGCCTAAAAAAAGGTTTAGACCAACTGAAGTAACAGGAAATGACATGTCCAACCTGTTGAGCTACCTCCAGACTGTATAGTGTGCTGCAGGCTCTCAGCTTTGTGAGCTGTTACCATGCTGGGGTGGGCTTTGTTGATGCCACTGCCTTGAATCAAATCTGCTCCTGTAAGAAACCACCTCTTGTTAAGATTCTTTTAAGTAACCCCAGAAAAATCCATGGTTCATCAAAGTTGGACTTAGATTGTGTCCATATTGGCTTGTGTATATGTTAAATCTCCTCAAGTAAAATTTTGTCACACAACACAGGTGTTCAGTAGAAGCTTGGTCAGAAACAAAGTACAGTCGGGAATACATGATCCTTGGTGATAAAATGTTCCTCCAGAAAGATCATATTGACCATTTTGTTTTCACTAGTATGCTCTGTGATGTTTGCACAACAGAATCACCCAATAATACTTTTCTCAGAACACATTCATATGGTAAAGTGAGGCATTGTGTGTGCCTAGAAATGTTCTTCATGTAAGACATGAACAAAACATTGTGAACAAAACAGATACACACTCTGCCACTGCAGAACTGTATGAGCACACTTATAAGTATAAGAAAGTTAAAGCTTGAGATCATTGGTTGCTCAGTGGACCGTGGCATGCTCAAGGAACACATTGCTTCTGGTGAAATTCCCATGCTTATTTGTCATAAATAAACAGTCCGTGCTTCTCTTGTTCTGAATGGCTAACTGTAATAGGTCTATGTCTGACAGCAAAATTTGACCTGTGTCTCAAAATAGCTGTACAAATATTTCTTTCCACTCTGGAACTTACATTCTCATTTTGAATTTTTATTTATCAATATCAAATGTGATTGCCTTTTCTCATTATTATGTAAAAGGGAATCTGTTATTTTTTTCAGTTTGAAGCAAACAGACTACAAAATATCATGCTGTGTCAAAGGCAAAAAAAATGCCTCTGAAGGCAAAAATATTCAGCAGGAACACTGTATAAACAAGAATGAAAAAGAATATGAAATTATTGTGGACTATAGCTGATATAGGCAAAGGGGACTCTACACCACAATTTCCAAGAAAAGCATACCAAATGGGAAGTCTGTGGCCATACCATCTTTTTATTGTAACTTTTCTACAATATGAAATCAGCTTTGCTTTGACTTAAGGAATGGCTCAAGCAGTTTTTGGTGAGATTCCTATCCTTTCTTCTCTATGTTTCTGGTTTTGAAGACACAAAGCTATTACCCTCTGATGGGTGTTTGGTGATCTGTGGAAGGTGGGTCACAGCCTAGCTTCTTAAAAAAAGACAGGCAGCTCAGTAAAAATTCAACGAGTGGTAGGAAAGGATTCTCTAGTTAGCTTATTAATATTTTGTTTTAAAAGAAATTCTTGGATGACTGGACAGAGAGATTAAACTCTGCAAACTGGCCACATTAATAAGGAATAAGGGGAAATTGCTATTCTGTCACTATCTTAGCTGAGCTTTGGGATGGTTGATACCAGACCATACAAAATTTTCATAAATATTTCATCTAAAAGAAAAAAAAAATGGGGACAGGGTAAAAGTGGGTAAAGGTGCTTGCTGTTAAATCTGAGGACCTAAGTTCCATTTCTGTTCTGTATAGAAGAAGGGGAGAACTGGCACAGCAATTTTTTCTCTGTCTGATACATGCATGTCTTGATGTGAACATTCACATGTACAAATGCATATGCACACACACTTTCCTAGCACTCCTGAGAACAAGGCCATGAGACAAGATCGTGCACTAAAGGCCACCTCATCTATTTAGTGAGATCAAGTTTCACCCACTCACAGGCTTTGTACTGTTCAACCACTTTAAAATAAGTACAACTTATTCTTCATTCTTAATTTTGAAATTCATACCATCAAATTCCAGCAGAAAACCAGTTTCTACCATACCAGTAACAATGTTGTTCTGAGAAGGTCAGTGTAGTTTAAAGTTAAGCAGACCAGTCCTTGTTTTTTTTTTTGTTTTTGTTTTTGTTTTTTTTTGGGAGGGGGGTTCTTATTTGTTTGTTTGTTTTTTGTAATGCAAGCTACTATGTGATAAAAACTTGGGAATATTACTATGTATTCCTTAATATATTAGATTCATAGGTATTACACTTGACCATCTCTTAAAAATAAGATGTTTTAAAGAAACCTTTATAAAATAAATGAGAATTTTAGGCAAAAATTTGAAGTACCTCAGTTCATTTCATAATATCTTGAAATAATGGAGAGGTCTTCTTTCACACACTGAATCATAATTCCACATACAAGGGACAAATCTTTATGTCTAGAAAAATCCATCAGATATTTTTGCACATCAGAGAACCCAATAAATGTTTCATTTTGTTTTAATCAATGTACATTGACCATATATGCAAGGTCATGGTATGTAGGACCTGCACTCCATCAAAACTTCATCTATAATGAACAGCAGTGAAAAGGTGACTTACTCCATAGTGTATCTCTCATACATGGAATATTGTAAAAATCTGTCAAAAATGTGTACATAACTAAGGAATATTATGTAAAAGAGGATTAGATCAAAAAATCACGATCAGTCAGATACACAAGGAAGTATGTTAGTTTGTTGATTTTGCTACTTGTGAAAATAAGAAAAAATAAATTATTTTTCAATTTTGTCATAGCTATTTGTTGTTTGATCCTTTAACCTGGATCTCTCTGTGAAGCCCACACTGGGTCAGACTCCCAGCTCTCTGAGCAGTAGGATTACAGGAACATGTATAAAATGTAGAAGAAAGGGTCTCAAAAACTTTTAAGAAATGAATATTTATAAGTATGACTGTGCTTGTATGTGTGTGTGAAAGAAAGACAGAGAGAGAGAGAGAGAGAGAGAGAGAGAGACAGAGAGAGACAAGACCGAGAGAGGGGGAGGGAGGGAGAGAGAGGTGGCAATCCAGAAATAATTTAGCATATGTTGAATAATGAATGTGCCAGGACATTAAGGATTAAGCCAAAGATCAATATGATAGTCAACCCAAAGAGAAATTAAATTCAAACTAGGTGATAGATATGGCACATGACTATTAGAAAAGTATAAAAGTACTTGTGCCTTCATGAGATGAAACCAAGAATTACAAAGCTGGAGACATGGGATGCCACATAGGAATAAAGAAAAAGCAGTATTATGGAGGATGTAGGAGAGTAACTTCATCTCTCTTGAATTTTATAAAGCATATGTAAGCATATAAACACTTTATGTTGCATATATGTTAGTGACAAGGACATTTCTACAGTTTCAGGTTTTCTGTGCTCTTTTGATGACTTCCCTGCCATCTCTTAATTAGAAGAAGTAGTCACATTCCATTATTCTAGGCTATTTTAATTTTTGTATTTGTCCATTTATCACTAAGAAGCATGCTTTTATTCATTTAATTTTACTCTTTAAACTTTTACAAGGATTATATATATACATATGTAATTCTTCCCTGGAAGATGGAGGTCTTACTGTCTCTCATAGGTACAATTATCTCCCCAAATACATGTATCCACTTTGGCTCCTATTTTTCTTTTTCTCCTTTTAATTGAAACAAATTTTTCATGCAATAATTATAATCACTTTCCCCAAGTTCTGCCAGAACCTCCACCTCCATACTCACCCAATTCTATGTCCCTTCCTTCTCTTTCTCTAGAAAACGAACAAACAAACAGGCAAATAAAACCAACCAGCAGGCAAAGAAAACCAACCAAATAAGAAAAAAAAAAAAGAACAAAGAGCATAAGAAACACACACACACACACACACACACACACACACAAACACACACACACAACACACACACACACGCAGGTAAACCATAAAAACAAAATAACAAACCATAATATACAAGCAAAAGACCAGTAAGGCACACAAACCAAACTAAAGAACAAAAACCAAAACCACAAACCAAACCAAACCAATATGAAACAAGAATTCTACATCAACAAGGTTGAGTTGGTTTTGTGTTGGCCGTCTACTATTTGACATAGGACCTGCCTAAATTGTGGTTAACATACCCAGTGAGATTCCACCGGAGAAAACTAATTCTTCCTTTGCAGGTAGGTATCAGTTCTGGATAGCTCTTGGTTAAGAGTGGGAGCCTGGGGGCCGGGCGTGGTGCTGCTCACCTTTAATCCCAGCACTTGGGAGGCAGAGGCAGGCGGATCTCTGTGTGTTCGAGTTTGAAGCCAGCCTGGTCTATCTACAAAGCAAGTCCAGGACTATTACACAGAGAAACCCTGTCTCAAAAAAAAAAAAGGATCAAATGGATCCTGTGTTCACTTCCCTCTCTCTGTGCTAGCACCCCACCTGGCTTTTGCACATGCAGCCACCTACAGTCTCTCTGAATTTATATGTACATCAGCCCTATTGTATCTGGAAGGATTTTTTTCCTTGGAGTCATCCACCGCCTCTGTTTTTTACATTCCTTCATTTCTCTTTTCTTCATAGTTCCCTGATTCCTGAGGGGAAGTTTTTGATGAGAAACTTTCATTTAGGACTGAGTATTTCAAAATCTCTCACTGTCTGCACAATGTCCAGTTGTGGGTCTCTGTGCCAGTTTCTATCTACTTCAGGGTTAAGCTTCTCTGATGCTGGCTGAATGAGGCACTGATCTATGGGTATAGCAGAAATTTGTTAGGATTTAATTTGCTTGCTATGTCCCTTTAGCAGAACACTAGGATTTGGTTTTCCCCTAACTCCATGGCCTATCCAGTCTAATCTTGGTTACCTGAACAGTGTCAGGCATGGATTCCATCTCATGGGGTGAGCCTTAAATCCAATCATACTTATTCCTACAACATTTGTGACACTATTGCACCAGTATATCTCATAGGCAGATCACTGTTGTAGATCCCAGGCTTTGATGTTGGGTTGATAGTTAACTTTTCTTCTGTGGTAGGCTGCAGAGTAGCTTCCAGCTCCATGAACATTACTCAGTAGAGGTGAAGGCTCTAGCTAGGCACCCACTCAACCTCTCTGTGTTCATTGAAATATGCAAGTGTTATCTTCAGCAATAGGGTCTTATCATCAACTTGAGGAGAGAAACCAATAGCCTGAGATGTTTGGGGGTTTCATGGGGCGCCTTTAGTCAACAACTCAACTAGATGTAATCTATTCCAAACTCTTGAGATTTCACTTGGTGGAGAAAGATAAACCTAGTTAGGGCAATATCTCCCTGTTAGTGACTCTATTTATATTTCTTGCATATATATATATATATATATATATATATATGTATGTTAGTAAGGTTATACAGTAGTAAGTTTCCATATGACCCCTCAAATGGCCATTAGTGTTAGTTGTCCCTACTCATATTCCCTCCTTTACTCTTCTTATCCACACCCCCCATTTAATCCTCTCACTTCAATTCACCTCCTACTTGTCTCTCCAAACTATATCTTCTCTAACCTCTGTGATTATATAGGTTGTAGCATGTCTATTGTAATTTTAAATCCTGACATCCACATACAGGAAAGACATATGTTTGACTTTTTAGGTCTTTTGAGTTACTTATATTTTTTCTAGTTCTATCTATTTTCCTGCAAATTTTGTGATTTAGTTTTTAAACAACTTTATAATACTACATTATGTAAATGTACCACATTTTTACTATTAATCTATTGATTTACATTTAGAATATTCTCAATGTCTAGTTATTATGAATGTGGTAGAACTGGACATGGATAAGCAAGTATATATGTAGTAGGATGCCAAGTCTTTTGGGTATATGGCCAAAAGGAATATAGCTGTATCTTCCTCACTACCTCCATCCTTTTCTTTCTTTCTTTTTTTTTTTTTTGAGACAAGGCCTTTTTACAAAGCCATGACTGTCTTGAACCCACTATGTAGAAAAGGCTGACCACTATGTAGAATTTGCAAGAGATCTTCCTGCCTCAGCTTCCTGAGTGCTGGGATTAAAGGTGTGTACCACCATGCTCACCTCTAGATCTGAGGTAAGTTTATTCCCACCTTCCTAAGGAACTGATGCACTGATTTCCATAGTGTTTATACATTTTTTCACTCCCATGAGCAATGAAGAAGGGTTTCATTTCCCCACATCCTCACCTGCACGAGCTGTCATATGTTTTACTGATCTTGGTCATTCTAACTTGTGTAAGATGAAGCCAAACATAGCCATATTGGGATTGCTTTATGTGCTGTTCAGTTACTTTTCAGAAAGTCTTTGCTTATTCCTATAGACCTTATTCCTTTATTTTGACTAGTTTTCCCCTAGCACTTTATAAGTTTCAGGTCTTACATTAAAATCTTTCATCTATTTTAAATAGATTTTTGGATAGAGTGAGAGAAGGGAATCTAATTTTATTATTCTACCTGTAGATATACACTTTCCCACTATGGACAATCTTGATGTTTTAGAGGTTCTTCAAGGTAAAGTGGCTGTTTGTTAGTTTTCATTTAATTAAAACATCTGGGTCATTATTGCTTGCCAGTGCCTTTCTTTCATACACCATTTTTTTTCTGTCGACCCATATCACATTCATCTTGTTTCTATGAATTTGTGCATTGAAATGATGTTATTTCAGAAGTGTTAAAAAGAATACATTTCTATTATGGTTTTACTTTTCTTCCTCAGTGTTACCTATTCTTTAAAGCAGAGTTCACTTTGCAAATGGTTTAGCTAATTTAACAAGCAAAGTCATGCTGTATTGAGGGAAAGTGTTTCTTCACACAAACCTTTAAAATTCAGTTGGATGAGTCTTCAGGATCCTTGATGTTTTCTTAGAGTTCAAATGAAACGTTGCTATCCTCTTACCTCTCTTTCTCTTTGCCATTTTTATACCCTTGATTAAAAGGCTAAAATAGACCAAAATTATGAGCTTGGCATTTAAGCTGTCTGTAATGCTTACTTTTGTTCCATCTTTTTCATCTCTTCTTCTGTTAGTCTGACTTCCTTCCTTTCACTCAATTCTGAGTTATCAAACATTTATACTCCTTTGTTATGTATTATCTAGCTGTTCAAGATCCCAAGCTCAAGAAAATATCATCTTTCTCTTTATATACCTACAATCTAATAGGAATTCAGATTTTATGTTATATTTTATAATATATTTTATAATATATATATCTCACTGATGAAAGTAGAGTCACTTCAGGAGATGGCTAGCATTGTTTTAGATTGAGTTTTTTTTTTGAGAGTTTCACACATGAGTACTATATTTACATCATTTCTATTCCTAACTTTTTCCTTTCTTTCCTCCCTCTCAAGTTTGTCTTTTATTCCTTAGTTGTTGTTACATGTAAAGACACACATAGGAAAAAAGAAGAGAGTTCAAATGTTGTTTAAATGATGTTTGGCTCAAGTTTGTAGGAGGCCTTAGATTTGGAATTTTTTGACTAAACAGACTCACCAAGAAGGGTTTCATTGTTCGAGTCTGATGAAAGAGTATGTGATAGAGTTTGTTGTATTAGGGGAAACATTGGACCAGTGAGTATGCAAAATAAAGGGCAGGCTCTGGAGGGTGGACACTTATAGTCTAGAAACATCATTCGTATAGAAGATGGATAGATCAGAAGAGGGCTTCAAACAGCTAGTATGTTGCAGCTGTAAGTTTCCTTAGATGCCCACACATTGCTCTCTCTTATTCCACATCTGTTTTACCCTTCAAGTTCCTACTCCAATCTTATCCCTTCAATGAAGTCCGATTGCTTGCTTCTGTACATGGTTTCTCTTCTTGTTCCTTTGGCTCTTAAGATACAAATTATACATTATGTATAATTGTACATTTGATGCTATTTTCTTTGTTTATATATTCCTCTGTACCCCCTCCCTTTGACAAATTTGTGAGCCTCTCGAAGATTGTGTATAGTGTAATTCAATATATTTGCTTTTAAAAAATTCTGAATTCTGTTATCACTTTATACCATCATACACAATACTCGATTAAATATCAAATACATGTATAAGAAGATACCCGGAAATCAATGAAAACCTTTCTCCATTTTCCTTTTCTTTTTTAAATATTTTTGGAATTAAAATATAGCCTTGATTTGAGAGAGAGCAATAGATGTTACATGGGAGGGTTTGGAGGGAAGGAAGGAAAAAGAGAAAATGTTGTAATTATGTTTTAATTTCAATATATTTCACTTTTTATAACTTGGATTAGACATATATGTAGAGAGCTACTACTATTTGCTAGGCTATGGTAATTCTAGAAATTGATAGCAAACAAATGAGAATAATCTATGCTCATCTAAGGGGTACAGTGCTAAACATCTCATATATCTAAAATTAAATTTACTGGTTACATCCTTAATAACTATAGACAAATTCTGATTTAATTATTTTTCCTGCAATTTGAGACAATCATTACACTCTTACTCATCCATCAATAGGGACACTGGTGAATGTCTTGATATTGCCTTTTCTTGAGGCATCATTTTAGTTAATTAGCTCTTTAATTTAAATCTTTTGGCATGTAAATTGCAAATGAATATAAGAATATTTATTTAGCCTTTACATATAAAACAAGAGAATGAAAGTATTTCAGTATATTTTAATATTCTTTTGAACTGATTCCAATTTGGCAATAGAGGAAATGTATCTTCAGGTTAATAATAAATATAAGAAAATTATGAATATAAATTAGAAATAAATTCTAGCATATAGCTAAAATTATTTGAACCTTTATATGCATCTTTAATAAAGTATAATTCATTATTCCAAATTCACTTAAATTCTTATTTTTTCTGTATTAAAATTCAGAATTTTTCTTATATTTCCAAGACCAAAGTTTTTTTTTTAAACTAAGTCTATTTATTCATTTTGCACCCTGATCATAGCTCCTTCTCTCCCATTCTCAAGGTCTTACCCTATCCCCTTCTCCCTATCTCCCCTCCCTTTCTTTCTTCTCAGAAAATGGGATTACCCCACCATCTCAACCCAGCACATCAAGTTGCATCAGGGCTGTGCACTGCAGCCCTGTCAGGGGGAAGTTGTCAAAAAGCAGGCATCAGAGTCCATGTCAGAGACAGTCCCCAATCCCCTTGCTTGGGGACCCACATGATGACCAAGCTGCCCATCGGTTGGTTATGTATGAGTAGGGAAGCCTAGGTACAGTTCATGCATGCTCCTTGATTGGTGCTTCAGTCTCTCTGAGCCCCCATGGGCTTATGTTAGTTATCTTCTGTTGGTCTTCTTATGGACTTCTTGTTCCCTCCAACTCTTTCTATCCTTACCCCCATTCTTCTACCAGATACCCCATGTTCTGCCTAATATTTGACAGTGAGTCTCGGCATCTGTTTGGATCCTCTGTGGCATGGACGTTCTCAGAGGACAGGTATGCTATGCTTCTATCTGTATGCATGGCAAAGTATCATTAATAGTAATCGGGGTTGGCTCTCCCTTGGGGTAGGTTTCAGGTTGGGCCTGTGATTTGTTACATATTCTCTCAATTTCTGGTATATCTTTATCTCTGCACATATTGTATACAGAGAAACTTTTGGGTTGAAGTTTTCGTGAGTCGGATGGTGATCCCCTCCCTCCCCTAGAAGCCCTACCTAGCTAGAAGGTACCTCTTCAGTCTCTGTATCACCTACTGCTAGGAGTCTCAGATAGAGTTACCCCATATCCTCCCAGAGGCCTCACCTGGTGCTGGTCTCCCAGCCCTCTCACCTTCTGCCCCCACTCTCTCCACAACTGATCCCGCCACTCTCCTTCCTCTCTCCCTCTCCTACCCAGTTCCTGCCACTCCCACTGTCTATTCTATTTCTCCTTCTAGGTGTGATTGAAGTATCCTCCCTTGGGCCCTCTTAATTGCATAGCTTCTTTGGGTCTGTGGATTGTAGTATGGTTATCCTGTACTAAATGGCTAGTATCTGCTTATAAGTGAGTACATATCATCTGTATCTTTCTTGGTCTGGGTTACCTCACTTAGGATGATCTTTTCTAGTTCCATCCATTTCCCTGTGAAATTCATGATTTCCTTGTTTTTAATAGCTGATTAGTAGTCCATTGTGTAAATGTACCACATTTTCTTTATCCGTTCTAGACAACAGAAGAATGGATGGAAGATGGCTTTCCTTCTCATGCCCAGGACTATATGCTTGTACCATGTGTTTTCCACAGGTACAAGGCTTGAGGCTGACTTTGAATGCCCTTTATAAGAGTCTTCATTTCAGAAGCTCTTACATATTCACTAAAGAAATCTAATTCCCATTACATATCCCCCTTTTTGTTAAATAAAAAAATTTCCTCTATCATTAATAATGTATCTACAATAAGAATAATTATAATAATTATTTATACAATGTAAATGAACTGCTTATATACAATACATAAACAAAATAACCTTAAATTTCTATCAATATCATAAATAATAGTATTTACATCTTTTGACAATCAAAATACATTAAAACAAGATTTAAACAAAATAGCTTTAAATTTCTCCTGATATAAGAAAAATAATCTTAAATTTCTACTAATATAAACAAAATAACCTTACATTTTAATTAATATAAAAACTTAAATTTTTATTAATATCTTTTAATAATAGAGAAAGAATAGAAAGAAAGAAATCCCTAAATTCAACCCTTATTTTATTTTTTCCCTAACTTATAACAATCCATCCTAGATGAAAACAAATAATCACAACACCTAACATATCACACAACAAAAACTTCCATCCCACCTTTTTGGGATAGAGTTGTAAATATTTTTTGGGTACCCTTTAAAAAATTGAGATATTGACCAATTCCTGGGAAAGCTAGTTATAACTTTTGTTTTCCATTCTCTGTGTCAGTGAACATTTTGAGGCTAGCCCTTTTGAAATTGATTTGCATGCAAATTTTTGGTAAAAATAGTGACTGAGGCAGTCTGTTAAGCTGAGTCACCTGACCTACTTGCTTTGTCTTTATTGTCACTCAGTCTTTTGCTCTGAAAATAAATTTCTGCTCTAAGTTTGAGCAGGTGAAAGGCATATATCAACTTTAGAAGTCCATTTGAAGCATAAACTCCATCCATACTGGATGAAAGATTGGAATATCATGGAGACCAGAGAGATGTTCAATAAGATAAACTTACTATGCAAAGGCATTCTTGACTCAGCTAATAGGAGGTTTTCCCTGATCAGATCTAATCTTTGTAAGTTTTGTTGTTAACCATACTTTTTCATTCCTTGTAGACACAAATGCATATCCACGTCTTCATCTTAAAAACTATTGCAGTTTCTATTCTACTGTCAAAATATCCTTGTAGTATATTGGTTGATTTATTTCCTTAGATTTTTCTACAACCCAGTGTCTCTCAGCTGCAGTGGTGCCTATTTTACCAACACATGACGTCTGTTAGTTTTACTATTTCTCGGTTAATTTTTGTCTCATTGATCTGTCCATTGGTAAAAGTGGTGTGTTGAAGTTATTAAAAAAATTAAGATTATATTTGGCCACAATGGTATTGACCCTTGTATATTAATGTAAAATTAAGATTGTATTGGGCTACATCGGTATTGATCTTTGTATATTGATACAAAATTAAGATTATATTTGGCCACATTGGTATTGATCTTTGTATATTGATACAAAATTAAGGGTTCTTAAAGGTATTGTTCGTAGTAATACTTAAAAATGAAATGTCAAGTTTTGACCTCTCGCTACCAACCGACATAAACCGTTTAGGATAATTAAGAAACGGAAACTAATAGTCATGAAAACGTGTCATTTTGTTAGTTACTATGACAGTCTATCACAGTTAATTTCTAAGCTACTCAGAAATCAAGTTGCTAAGAGACAAGCAATATTT
>CAJQZJ010013817.1:2030049-2056001 GCA_907164525.1 Lophiomys imhausi | reverse complement strand
TTGTGATTGAGATGTAACTTGAAGAAATAAAAAATAAATTATTAAAAAAAGTGATTGTTTATTCCTGCTCCACAAAGATTCTCTCAGAATTATTTTATGATTTTTTTAAAAAAATTTAATTTATGTGTTTCTGTGTCTGTGTGTTTGTATTCTACATGTGTATGCATGTGCAAAGATTCCAGAATAGGGTGTTGTTGGATTCTTTGGAGCTAAATACAGATGTTTGGAACCTGCCCAATGTACATGTTTATAATCAAACTCTGGTCCTCTATATAAGTAACAAGCAGCACTCTTAACCACTAAACCATGACTCCAGAATTTTGGGAATTCTTTTAACAGTTTGATTGCTTTGTCTATTACCCACCTTGTATAGACACAGTGAGCTAATGTCTCATCCTGAGACTTTAGGAATGCCATTTGAGACTCTAAGGAGCTTAACACAAAGAGCATGTTTGTCTGAATTCACCATGTTCTTCCACAGAGTCTTTTCTTCTTCTGTCCCATTTCTCTGACTCTGGCTCCTATTGTAAAGACCCACTTAAAAAATTGAAAATGTAATTGTAGTTCTAGCAGAGAAAGAGGAAGATGATATTATGTCAAAAGCTTGCAGTCAAGAGAAAAAGGCTTTCTCCAGTGGCCAAGTATAGTATAGAATGGAAAAAGTATCAAGCAAAGGAGAAAGAACACTGATTACTGGGGCCTAGAGGCTTCATTAAAAATTTCCAGTTACTCCATAGGCAAGTCATTAGAAGGTTAAGTTCAAGGGAATTAAGTGTGTGACAGACTTATTCTTTGAAAAGGTCATTTTGATTCAAATATAAAAACAAGAGGCCTAGACTTTTGCAGTGTTAGAAGTTGCTCATGTGGGTTTGTGTAGTGAAAGCAAGAGCAGGAAAAAAAATTGACAAATCAAGAAGTATTTACTATAACCTGGATGTAGTCACACATACCTATGATCCCAATACTTGGAAAACTGACTAATCTTGGTAAATTTGAGGCCAGTGTGAGTTGTAGGCAAACTGTTTTCTTAAAATAAATAATAAACATAGATATTCTATGGAATCTATAGTTTGCGAATTGGATTGGGAAGATGCTAGAACAAAAATAGTATGTGTGTTTCTCTTCTAGTCTCTCTCCTTTTTACAAAGTTCCTGAGATTCAACTGTAGGGGCTCACCCTAATTATATTATCTAATCACAATAACTTCCTAAAGGCCCACATTTTACACACAATAGTCATTTATATTTCTACTCTTTTAAAACTTTAGAATGAGGAATTAATTTCAACACATGAAGCCCTGCAAGACACACTGAAATGCATTCAGAATACAATATTTATGAATATAGGAAACACTGGAAGAGCACTGTGATGGTTGGACTTCATTGTAAGCTTGATTGAATGTAGAATCAAACTATTATAAATGCCTCTGGAAGTGTCTGTGAGGGCATTTCCAGAGAGGAGTACTAGATTTGGCAAGGGAGGCCCTCAAGGAAGATCTACATGGTCTCAAGAAAATGTGTTCCTTGCCCGCCTTCCCAGCTTCTTGAACATATATGTCTCTTGGTAATGCTACCAACCTCTGTGGATATCAGACGCCAGCTTCTTTGGTCTTTATATGCACTGAATACTAGCTGTTTGTTAAGGAAATTCCAGTCCACTGACATATTATTTTGATTACTTTGGCAACCAACTTTTTAGGTTAGACATCTACTGAGTTCTCTATCGTCTCATAAGCAGATGGTTATTCTCAGACTACCTAGCCCTTGCTGTTTTCATCATTCTAATAATAATAAGTCACTTTTCACAATATATATTGCATTACTTTAGTCACGGAAATGGGGTGGTATTAAGAAATAGCTGTAAGGATGAATTTCTCTAATGGGTGTGATGGTATCTGGAGCGTGATTTCTGATCTGACTACATTGAAAGTTGCCAAATACTCCTTGGTTGTATGAAGATCATTGATAATCCATGGTGTGAACTGATTGAAGAATTATGCAATATAAATACACTTAATATTTTGGATTCAGCACCTGCTGGAGGCAAGGAATTGAGTGACTATCTACATAATGATTTTGAACATTTCTGGAAAATTAAGGGAAATAATGATACTGGCTGTTTGAATTTAGAATCTTTGAGTAAAGTCACAAAGGAAAAAATGAGTTTGGATGCAATTTCCCAGTTCCAGATGTGCATAAATACTCTGAAAGCTTCTATGTGTACCATGAGAGAAAGACTTCTCTCTAGCAGCCATAAGGCCAAATTTCCAAAAACAAAACAGAAACAAAACAAAACAAAACAACCTCACAAGCCTCCATCGTGCCTGACTTACAATGCAGGTTTATGCCTAGGCCTCAAGATAGTCTTCAATTATAGTAAAATATTGATTGTAATAAAAAAGTGGGAGCCGATAACTTGGGATGAAGATATATGATAAGAACCAGATAAGATTGAATACATTGAACTCCTATATTCTGATCAGTTTATTTTGCCTGAGGAAGCAACTCTCTAGAGAACTCAAAGGTCTATAGCACTGGTTTGGGACTATTGAGAATCCAGCTTCACAAATTGAGTAGCTACCAGGTTCTCTGCCTCTTCAGTACGTACCCATTATTGAATTCCTCAGCCCCTAACATGTAAGGCAACCATTTAATAAATACCTTTTTATAATATTTGCATTTTATTTGTTTTACTTCTCTAGAAAATATTATTTAATACTTTTTGGTTAACTTTTATAATATTGATATAAAAATCTTCTTTGATCTTTTTTCTCTCACTACTTCTTTCCTTTATTGTCCATATTTACTGAAAACTCATGAAAAGAATTGTGTATATGTATCATCTCCACCTCATTTCCTTTTGTCTCTTAAACTCACTCTCTTACTTACTACTTCATCGAACCTGCCCTGCCAGTATCCTGTCATTGTAACTATTGACCACACATTGATATTGTTCCTGACCTCACCTCACTTGATTTGCCAGCAGACATTTTGACATAGTTAATCCTTTCCTTCTTGAAATGCATCACATTGGTTGTCTTTCTTGATTCCACAGCATTTGATCATCCCTACACCTCACTAAATGCTTTTTCTTGTCCCTTTTTATTGAGATCTTTCTTTTCAATCTCTTCTCGTCTGAATAGTGGTGTGTTCTTGTACATATTCCTTGATTCTTGCTCATCCCTTATGTTCTGTACCCCATCTTTCCTACTGTGAACATACTGAACATAGTGTGCCTGGAATTACTCCCTAGACTGTTTCTTTTAGTATCATTGCCTAAATGCAACCCATAAACCTCTAGCTTTCAGATGACTACTGAGTCAGGGAAGAAATAAAGAAGGAAATCAAAGACTTCTTAAAATCCAACGACAATGAAGGCACAACATACCCAAACCTATGGGACACAATGAAACCTGTGCTACGAGGAAAGTTCATAGCACTAAGTGCCTTCAAAAAGAAAATTGTGTCAATATACAAAGGTATAAGGGCATATTCAATAATCTGCCCCTTCTTCTTGGGCCTTCCTGTGCTATGTCTATGTCTCATTTTTCTCAAGCCAATGCACTTCTACATAGGAGAGGAAGAAGGATACAGAAAAGAAAAAGTAGGAAGTCCCTGGGTCTAACCTCCAAAACCCATTAAACAGGACCATTTATCAAAATTAGTAGTATATTTGGCTAAAGTGGTATTGACAATTGTTTATTGTGCAAAAATAAGATTGTATTGGATTAAATCGGCATTGATCTTTGTATATTGATACAAAACTAAGATTATAGTTGGCCACAATGGTATTGACCCTTGTATATGGACGTAATATTAAGATTGTATTGGGCTACATAGGCATTGATCTTTGTATATTGATACATAATTAAGAGTATATTTAACCACAATTGAATAGATCTTTGTATATTGATACAAAATTAAAGGTAACACTTCCTAATGGTATCATACCTAGAGATACTTAAAAATAAAATGTGAAGCTCTGGCTTCTTGATACCAACTGTCTAAAACTGTCTAGGATAGTTAAGTAAAAAAACTCCTAGTCATGCAAACATGTCACTTTGTTAGCTACTATGACAGTCTATCACAGATATTCTCTAAACTACTCAGTAATCAAGTTGTTAAGAGACAAGCAACATTTGCTTATCTAAATACAAGAGATGGATAGGGCATCTTCAAAAACCCCAAGAGATCTGCAGAATATGGCATTCAAAGATGTTATCTTAAATTAAGATTTTCTTTTTTTTTTATATCGAGACATATCAGCTCCTGACAGCACCCCCTATTCTACTCCAAGTAGAAGATAAGCATTGAAAAATCTCCAGTGTGAGATGGTTGAATTAGTGGCAAGTCTATCTCTTGGCATGAAAAAACCCCTTGCTCCAACTGCAGACAGACTGCTGTCCAAAAAGGACAAAACTTGGTAGCAAGGAAGTCGACAGCCTAGCTCTGCCAAGACAGGGTAGGTAAGTCCTTCATAATCTCTGCTCTACAACAAATGTCTGTCAGAGAAACAGGACCCAAAGGCTGAAGACTGATGCAGGAATGTATGGAGAGAAAATGGGAACTGTCCAGGCAGTCACTGGTATGTCATTTCTTAGTTTTGGAAGCTGCAGGCCCTGCACTTCCTATATAAGCAGATATATTTATCCATCTCAGGTCTCTGAGGTGGTTGAAGAATAGACAGCTAGAGTGTCATAGTTAAATTTTGAGTTGTTTAGGAATCAAGAGGGTGTTATAGATCTAAGAAGATACTCTTAAAATTGTGTTGCAAGTTAGTATGAATGTTGAGTCAAATATAGACCTTTAAACTCATGGAGATGGTTAGATAGTAGAATGTTAAAGTCAGGGGCCAAATATGTATAAACTGGACATTGGGAAGGTGTACTGGGCCATTTAACTCTCATAAATGTGGCATATTTATATCTATTGTTTTGTATAGTATTTAGTGTTATAAGAGAAGGAACCATCTGTTGGACTGAAAGGGGAAACTGCTGGGGGGAAGAGGGTGGAAGGGCAGGATAGGAAGGGGGAATAGGGAAGGGTTTGTGACTGAGATGTAACTTGAAAAAAAAATAAAGTATTTAAATAAAAAAAAGAAAATTGTGACAGTTCATATTAGCAAATTAACAGCTAAACTGGGTGAATTGGAAAAAAAAGAAGCAAACACTCCCAAGAGGAGCAGAAGGCAGGAAATCATCAAACTTAAGGCTGAAATCAACAACTTAGAAACAAAAAGAGCAGAACAAAGAATCAATGAAACCAAGAGTTGGTTCTTCAAGAAAATCAACAAAATAGAAAGACCCCTAGCCAAATTAACTAAAAGGCAGAGGGAGAAAACCCAAATCAGCAAAATCAGAAATGAAAAGGGAGAAATAACAACAGACATTGAGGAGATCCAGAGAATATTTGGGTGCTACTTTAGAAATCTATATTCCACCAAATTTGAAAACCTAAGCAAAATGGACAATTTTCTCAATAGATTCCACCTACCAAAACTAAATCAAGAACAGATTAACAGATTAAACAGCCCAATAACCCCTAAGGAAATAGAAACAGTCATTAAAAATCTCCCAACCAAAAAAAGCCCAGGGCCAGATGGCATTAGCACGGAATTCTACCGGACCTTCAAAGAGGAGCTAACACCAATACTCTTCAAACTCTTCCACTAAATAGAACCAGAAAGAACACTGCCAAACTCATTCTATGAGGCCACAGTCACCCTGATTCCTAAACCACAAAAAGACCCAACAAAGAAAGAGAACTTCAGACCAATCTCCCTCATGAACATAGATGCAAAAATACTTAATAAAATACTAGCAAACCAAATTCAGGAACACATCAAAAGTATCATACACCATGATCAAGTAGGCTTCATCCCAGAAATGCAGGGATGGTTCAACATACGAAAGTCTATCAACGTCATTCACCATATAAACAAGATGAAAGAAAAAAACCACATGATAATCTCGCTAGATGCAGAAAAAGCATTTGACAAAATCCAACACCTCTTCATGTTAAAAGTTCTGGAGAGAACGGGCATACAAGGACCATACCTAGAAATAATAAAGACAATATACAGCAAACCAGTGGCCAATATCAAATTAAATGGAGAGAAACTTGAAGCATTTCCTCTAAACTCAGGGATAAGACAAGGATGCCCACTTTCACCATATCTCTTCAATATAGTACTTGAAGTTCTTGCTAGAGAAATAAGACAACTAAAAGAGATCAAGGGGATACAAATTGGAAACAAAGAAGTGAAATTATCCCTATTTGCAATGATATGATAGTATACATAAGCGACCCCAAAAATTCCACCAGAGAACTCTTACAACTGATAAACACCTTCAGCAAGGTGGCTGGATACAAAATTAATTTAAAAAATCAGAAGCCCTTCTGTATACAACAAATAAATGGGCTGAGAAAGAAATAAGGGAAACAACCCCCTTCACAATAGCCACAGACAATATAAAATACCTGGGGGTAACTCTAACCAAGCACGTAAAGGACCTGAGCAACAAGAACTTCAAGCCCTTGAAGAAAGAAATGGAAGAGCCCTTTAAAGGATGGAAAGATCTCCCATGCTCATGGATAGGTAGAATCAACATAATAAAAATGGCCATCCTACCAAAAGCAATATATAGATTCAATGCAATTCCTCTCAAAATACCAACACAATTCTTTATAGACCTGGAAAGAGCTATTCTCAATTTCATATGGAACAACAAAAAACCCAGAATAGCTAAATCAATACTGTACAATAAAAAAAAACATCTGGAGGTATCACCATCCCAGATTTTAAGCTGTGCTACAGAGCAATAATAGTAAAAACAGCATGGTATTGATATAGAAACAGACCAGTAGATCAATGGAATCAAATTGAAGACCCAGAAATGGACCCACACACCTATGGCCACCTAAATTTTGACAAAGAAGCCAAAACCGCACATTGGAAGGACACCATCTTCAACAAATGGTGCTGTTCCAACTGGATGTCCACTTGCAAAAGAATGAAATTAGACCCATATTTATCACCTTGTACAAAACTTAAATCCAAGTGGATCAAAGACCTTAACATAAGGCCGGTCACACTAAATCTAGTAGAAGAAAAAGTGGGGAAAATCCTCGAACTCATTGGCACAGGTGACAACTTCCTGAACAGAATACCAACAGCTCAGGACCTGAGACCAGCAATCAATAAATGGGACCTCATGAAACTGAAAAGCTTCTGTAAGGCAAAAGATTATTGAATATGCCCTTATACCTTTGTATATTGATACAAATTTAATATTATATTTGGCTAAATTGGTATTGATCATTGTATGTTAATGCAAAATTAAGATTGTATTGGACTACATCGGTATTGATCTTTGTATATTGATACAAAATTAAGATTATACCTGGTCACAATGGTGTAGACCCTTGTATATTGATGCAAAATTAAGATTGTATTGTGCTACATAGGTAATAATCTTTGTATATTGATACAAAATTAAGAGAATATTTGGCCACATTGTTATTGATCTTTGTATAGTGATACAAAATTAAGGGTAACGCTTCTTAAAGGTAATGTACCTAGTTATGCTTAAAAATGAAATGTGAAGTTTTGGCCTTTTGATACCAACCGTCATAAATTGTTTAGGATAATTAAGAAATGAAAACTCATAGTCATGCAAGCGTGTCATTTTGTTAGTTACTATGACAGTCTATCACAGTTATTTTCTATGCTACTCAGAAATCAAGTTGTTAAGAGACAAGCAACATTTGCTTATCTAAATATTAGAGATAGATAGGGCGTCTTCAAAAACCCCAAGAGACCTGCAGAATATGTCATTCAAAGATATTTTCTTAAATTAAGATTTTTTTGATATCGAGACATGCCAACTCCTGACAGCACCCCCTATTCTACTCCGAGTAGAAGATGAGCATCAAAGAATCTCCAGTGTGAGATGGTTGAATTAGTGGCAAGCCTATCTCTTGGCAAGAAAAACCCCTTGCTTCAACTGTAGACAGAATGCTGTCCAAAAAGGACAAAACTTGGAAGCAGGTAAGTCGACAGCCTAGTTCTGCCAAGACAGGGTAGGTAAGCCCTTCATAATTCCTGCTCTACAATCAATGCCTGTCAGAGAAACGGGGCCAAATGGCCGAAGATTGATGCTGTAATGTATGGAGAGAAAATGGGAACTGTCCAGGCAGCCACTGGTATGTCATTTCTTAGTTTTGGAAGCTGCTGGCCCTGCACTTCCTATATAATCAGATATATTTATCCCTCTCAGGTCTCTGAGGTGGTTGAAGAATAGATAGCTAGAGTCTCAGTTAAATTTTGAGTTGTTTAGGAATCGAGAGTGTGTTCTGGATCTAAGAAGATGTTTTTAAAATTGTAATGCAAGTTAGTATGAAAGCTGAGTTAGATATAGAACTTTAAACTCATGGAGATGGTTAGATAGTAGAATGTTAAAGTCAGGGGCCAGATGCATATGGACTGGACATTCGGAATATATGCTAAGCCATATAACTCTCATAATTGTGGCCTATTTGCTTCTGTTGTTTTGTATTGTATTTATTGTTTTAGGAGAGAGAACCATTTGTTGGACTGAATGGGGGAGCTGTTGGGGGTAAAAAGATCTACCTTAGACTAAAGAAATAAAAAGATAGAGGATGGGGGGGTGTTGAGGGGGAAGAGGATGGAAGGGTGGGACAGGAAGGGGGAATAGGGAAGGTATTGTGACTGAGATGTAACTTGAAGAAATAAAAGATAAATTATATAAAAAAAAGAAATCATGGGGAGACCAGCTCCAATGGATACATATACATATACATCACTGATATTATTTGCTAGTGACATGCAATAATTGAAATGCTGTCAAGGAGATGCCAGATACCTCAACTTAATCAACCTTCTGGCAAAATATTTGTACGTTTGATGGAAAAACAAACACACAGAGACTTCCATACAATAAGGTCAAATCTTACAAATCCACACTTTGAAATAATCATATGGCTCTTTTATTTATTTTTTTCATTTTTCTTTTATTAAAAGTAGATTGTTTCTCAAAAAAAGAAACAAAACCTCTAGCTCTCAAGTTGTAGCACAAGTTGTGATTTTTTTCCTTACAACTCTAAACTAATAAATTAACATTCCCACTATGATATCTTACAAGTATCTCAAATTTACCCCTAGTACTAAACCCTTAATTCTCTGCTATCCAACTCCCTTCTCTATATTAATAGGTAGAACTCCATTTTTTCAAATTCTCAGTCTAAAACTTTGATATTTTTTATCATTGCCTTTGTTTAATCCATTAATAAAATATCTTTATCATATTTTGCCTAGAGTGTTTGATAGCTTTTTAGTCTTCACACAGTACTAGAGGAATGCTTTATTTTTATTTAATTTTTTTTGAAACTGGGTTTCAGGTAACCCAGGCTAGCCTAGAACCTATTACATAGCCAAGGATGACCTTGTATTTGTAATCTTCCTGACTCCTTCCTCCCAAGTACTAGAAATAAGGGCATGTTCCACTAACACATCAAACCCAGGACTTCATGTATGCTAGGCAAGAACTACCAAATGAGCTATATCCTCCACCACTTTAAAATTTGAATTTTATTTTAAACTCTCAGACTATATGATAGCATGTCTCTTCTCAGAGCCTGCCATTAATTTCCATCACTTAAAAAATTAAAAGTCCTAAATAATGTATCATCATAGTTTTTCTAACATCATCTACATATCACGGTTCACTTTTATTCACCCTACTCTAAGCTTATTTACTGATTTTCAGGGACAAACAGCATATTCTCATTCTTAAATATTTTCACTTTCCACTCTCTCCTTTTGGGATATTTTATGGTTTGATGAGTTTAGTTTTTCATTTTCTTTGTGTATCTGCTCAAATTTCACCTAATTTTTATGATGATATAAAAGATATCATCACTTTTTAATCTTTTTACCCTTCTTATTTTTTTCAGTGTGCTTGTTGCTACCTGAAAATAAATATATTATGTATTTATTTTGTTGACATAATTTTGTATTATTCCCTATTTTAGAATATATATTCTTCTGTAGACAACATCTATTTTTTCCTGTACTACTGTACCCTTGTACTTTGAAATAAATTTTTTGTTCAATAAAGAAGTGTGTATCTTTTTGAGAGCTTCTATCATTCAGAAGTAAAAACAAAAACAAAAGCAAAACCTAAAACTGAGAAGGAAGACAGAGTTGAATGCTAAGCCTGAATCTAGTAACTTCCATTCTCTGGAAGCTTAGACAAATCATTTAATAATTCTGAGCTTCAGTTTTGCAGTCAATAAAATAGGGCAGCTAAACTAGATGAATTCTTTGGCCCTCCCATCCTCAAACAACACTGATGATCCTATTGTGTTTTCATTCTTTGAGCTCCCAATTACTTTACAGGTATTTACATTACAACATATGGTATTGTGTCAGTGAGACGATATTGGATTTTAGCCCTACAAGTGACTTTTGCTGGTAGCACATGGCTTCTTGGTTCTGATACCTGTGGAATATCTAAGAAATTCTAAGAATGTGGTTTAAGAACCTTTTCTTCTTCCATCTGGGTCATTGACTTTGACAGTCTTAAAAGAATGAAACAGAATAGAATACCCACTTATTATATGATGATTTTTTCCACAACTAAAATTAGCAAACTCTGAATTTGGAGTTAATGTGAAACCACAGTTATTTAGATGAATACAAAGTTTATGACATGGGTTCCCCTGATTTTAAGATGCAGTTAATAGAATTTTACCACTTTAGCTCTAAAAGTTAGGACATACGAAGAAAGAGTGTTGAACTGTTAGGGATGTGCTTTTTAATACAAATGGGGGCTTTTGGATGATCATTTGAACCTTGACCTCTCATGGAAGGCTGCAGGCCAATTGCTTCTTCCTTAATAATTTCCAACCCCCTGCCCCCAGAAATTACATTTAATTTTCCTTCTCTTCACACTTTATTGATGCTGTCTTGCTATAAAAAATAGAGTTTTATAATCCAACAAAGATTGATATAGGTATATAATGTATAGGAAACTATACCTAAAGAGGATTTTCATCAAGATTTTGGGCATGATAAGTATCTCAGAATTACACTAATAAATGTATGCGATATTAGAAAATATTTTAAAAACCTACAAAGAAGAAAGCATCTTTTAGCATATTTCATAAAATTTATAGCCAATGGGAAGTAGTATCCAAATTTTACATTGCTAACGTTCAGTGTTAACAGATATATGTGGGTTTGGAGGAGAAATTGTTATTTCCAGCAGAGTCTCTATAAGGAGAAATTTCAAAACATTCTTGATTTTTTCCATTATTCTTGAGGTTATTGTTCTTTGTGGTTTGATGCTGTATCTTGCTTGCTTTTATTTTGGGCTTAAAAGATTGCTTAGCTATGCATTATAGTGAAGTAGGTATGTATAACCAGGCCATTATGATAGAGATGCCATTGAAATGTGTTTTCATTGTAAGTTAAAATTTAAATTGAATTAGTTATTTGTGATCCCTGTATAGTTTGAAATAACTTGTCACTTTTTACAAAATGACGGGGATTATCTTTTTTTTGCTTTTGACAGTGATAGTTGTGTTAGGCAAGGTTTTGTAGGGATATAGAGCTGATATACTGTATCTCTCATAAAAGGAAATTCACCAAATTAGGTTACATGACAGTGTCTTGGCAGTCTAACAGTGACTGTCTGCATGCTGGGCAAGTACAAACATGGGCTGCCAAGCAGTCTATTAAGCTGAATGTCCTCAGCAGTGCCCATCTGGCACCAGAGGACGGGAGGTTCCTGAAAAGTCACTGATCTTCAGTACACACTGGAAGTGCACATAAGATGGAGTCTGATGTTAGTGGAGGACAGAAGCAGCAGCAATCATAGCAACAATAATTGTACTCACCAGCAAAGGAAGAAGGCAGCCGCACTCTTAGGGAATATCTTCTCTGTTCAGTTAACTCTTTCTGAAAATACCATTACTGACCCATCCTGAGGCATGGCTCTTAATAGGTTCCAGATCCCATCAAATAATCAAGAAAGATTGATCTTAGCCATTCTGACAGGTGTGAGATGGAATCTCAGAGTCGTCTTGAGTTGTATTTTTCTGATGATTAAGGATGTTGAGCATTTCTTCAAGTGTCTCTCAGCCTTTAGGAATTCCTCCTTTGTGAATTCTGTTTAGCTCTTTTCCCCATTTTTTGATTGGATTATTTGTTTTTTTGGCATTTAATTTCTTAAGTTCTTTGTAAATTTTTTAATTAGCCCTTTGTCAGATGTGGGGTTGGTGAAGATTTTTTTCCCAATCTGTAGGCAGCCATTTTGTTCGAATGACAGTGTCTTTTGCCTTACAGAAGCTTTTCAGTTTCATGAGGTCCCATTTATTGATTGTTGGTCTCAGGTCCTGTTGGTGTTCTGTTCAGGAAGTTTTCACCTATGCCAATGAGTTCAAGGGTTTTTCCCACTTTCTCTTCTAGTAGATTTAGTGTGTCCGGCCTTATGTTAAGGTCTTTTTGATCCACTTGGACTTAAGTTTTGTACAAGGTGATAAGTATGGGTCTAATTTTATTCTGGACATCCAGTTTGACCAGCACCATTTGTTGAAGATGCTGTCCTTTCTCCATTGTGCGGTTTTGGCTTCTTTCTCAAAAATTAGGTGACCATAGGTGTGTGGGTTCATTTCTGGGTCTTCAATTTGATTTCATTGATCTACTGGTCTGTTTCTGTACCAGTACCATGCTGTTTTTACTACTATTTCTCTGTAGTACAGCTTGAAATCTGGGATGGTGATACCTCCAGATGTTTTTTTATTGTACAGGATTGATTTAGCTATTCTAGGTTTTTTGTTGTTCCATATGAAATTGAGAATAGACAGCACATGCTGGCAAGGGTGTGGAGAAAGGGGAACCCTCTTCCATTGCTGGTGGGAGTATAGGCTTTTGCAACCACTATGGAGGTCAGTCTGGTGATATCTTAGAAAAGTTGGAATAGCTGTGTCTCAGGACCCAACCATACCACTTCTGGGTGTATATCTAAATGACTCCTCACTGAAACACAAGGAAGTTTCCTCATCTATGTTCATAGCAGCCTTATTTGTAATAGCTAGAAACTGGAAACAACCCAGATGTCCCTCAACTGAAGAATGGATTAGAAAACTGTGGTACATTTATATAATGGAATACTACTCAGCTATCAGAAACAATGAAATTATGCAATTTTGCAGCCAAATGGATGGAACTAGAGAAGCTCATCCTGAGTGAGCTAACCCAGATTCAGAAGGATGCACATGGCATCTATTCACTTATAGTAGGATTTTAGCTATATAGTACAGGATATCTGTACTACAACCAACACACCAAAGGGAACATGGACATAGACTTTTTTGTTTGTTTGTTTGTATTCTCCCCATGTCAATGAGACACTTTTCCCTGGTGGTACTGCTTTGTAGGCTCCAGTGTATGAGGAGGCTCTTGGCCCTCATATGACTGCTGAACAGGGGTGGGGGACTGTTATGTAGGGATACTGCACTCTAGAGGAGTGGGATGGAAGGGTTAGGGGGTAGAGGGTGGGAGGGAAAGACTGGGAAGGGTGGAAAGAGGACACTATGATGGAGATGTAACCTGAAGCAATAAATAAATAAATTAAAAAAATAAAAAATTGCTATTCTTCTACTCTATGTCTTTCTTCTTGGATTTTCTATAGTAGAATGTGTATGCTGGTAGTAAGATATCTACCACATAATTCCATAGAATTGTTCCTTGTTCAGATGGTTGTCTTAATGATAAACTTAAAATAATACTAATTGTATAAATATAAATATCTCTCAATTGGATATTCCTGGTTTTTAGTCCAATTATTTTCTCACACTATTAACTGGGGAAAGAAATCAGGTCTATCTTGCAGAAATCCATTGATAAGTGATCTGTAGTGCAAACAGCACTATAACAAAGGTGTTGCAGGGTGGTTGTACAATTAACTATGTTGCCTCTTATCTCTTAGGATTATTCTGTAGATGCATATTAATTAACTTATATAAGGTAAGTTTAGGATTGATAAATACATAGTATATTTACACAATGCCAAGTTTAGTACAAAATGCCAAGTCACCTTCATGTCCATTTCTGAAGTTTGTTCACTCAATAGCTCAAAAACTTAAGTCAGTGCTTGTTGAAGTTCTACTGTGATCTGGCTAGTTAAGGATGTATTTTAGAAAGAACATTTTATATTATCCTAATATGTAACAATGATCAACATTATTTCTGCTTTATCAATGAGGAAATGAATCACAGTATGTTAGTTAATTTGCAAACATGACAAATAATAAAGTACACAAGTTGGGTTTGAGCATCAGCCTTCCAAATATGGTAAAGTTGCTATTCTCTTCATTGTTCTTTACATAAATTATTTTCTTCAACTACAGTTCATTTTCAATAAATAGGTATTGAATTTTACCTTTGTACATGGATCTACACGTGAGATAAGCAAATAAACAAAGAAATTATATATAAAATAAGCAATTAATAAATCACTGATTTCTAGTTTCTTAAAGTTAGCTGTCTTGTTCTTGTGAGGGGATAAAATTAATCAAAATACAGCATAAACAGTACTCACAAAGAAGAAAAATGGTACATATCAGAAATTTAAATTTGTTAAAGAATAAGTGATTAAAAATAAAACTGTCTTTTTAAAAAATTAAGAAAGATTATTGGTCACAGTAGCTTTTTCTGTGAGTGAAATAAATATTGATCATGAAATCACGTGGTTAATGTTTAGCTTGTTAAACATTAACATCTTGAGTCTATTGTTATGGATCTTTAATTTGGACTGTGTCTAACTGACAGCAGTTATTAGAACATTGCCAAGATGTTAAGGGAAGTTGGAAGAAAGATAAAAACATTACATTTCTCATGTTTCATATTTTCTTTTTAACATTTATTTATTAATTCAAATTACAGCTTGGTCACAGCCCCCTCTATCCTCCCCTTCTGCTCCCACTCTCCCACCCTCTACCCTGTCTTCCTCCTACCCTTATTCTTGGGTGAGAGGAGACTCCACTTATCAGCCCCCTTCAGTTCATCAGTCACGTGAGGGCTAAGAGCTTCCTCTTGCTCTGGGGCTTGACATGGCAGCTCAGCGAGGGTAATGTGTCCCACTAACAGGGAACAAAGTCCATGACGGAGACTATTCCCCCAACACTTGCTAAGGGGTCTGTAGGATGACCAAGTTGCCTATCATCTATATTTTTATAAGGGGCGGCTAGGTCTAGTCTAAGCTTTTTTTCTTATTTTGGTTAGTGTTTCAGTCTCTGTGAGCCTATGGTGGTTGGTTCTGTTGATTTTCATATGTTGATATTGACCCCTCTTTTATGTAGAGCTCTCAGAGTTCTACCTAATGTTTACCTATCTGTCTATATTTCATGTTTTCTTATCACATCTCCTTGCTTTTAAATCATAGAATTAAGGCCGGGCGGTGGTGGCGCACGCCTTTAATCCCAGCACTCGGGAGGCAGAGGCAGGTGGATCTTTGTGAGTTCGAGGCCGCCTGGTCTACAAAAGTGAGTCCAGGACAGCCAGGGCTACACAGAGAAACCCTGTCTCGAAAAAAACAAAAAAAAAAAATCATAGAATTATTTTTATCTTATATTTTTTCTTACATTTTCTTCCTGACAAAATTTCTCCTCTCAAATATTTTCTATTCCAGCTGGCTTCATATTTCTTTTCTTTTCTCTCTCCTAATATTTCATCCAAGAGGAGATTGCAAAGCCTTTCATGAAATGTTTTATCAGTTTAAAGATGATGAAAGATGAGAGCTTTGGTCAAGTTCAGGCTGCCTCCTTCCTTTTCTTGTTTTCTGTGTTGTAGAATGTACATCTATTCCAGTCATTGACACTGTAAACTGATTCCATGAGTCCACAGATCTTCTGTTGCTTGACTCTGTCTCATTAGAAATTGATAAATATTGATCAGGAGCTTCTAGATCTCAATCTTCCATTTCTGGAGAATCATTTTTCTATCTGGAAAAATTGTAATTAGTCTTTGGTTCTATCTGAAGTCCTTTTAACATGAAGAAAAATGAATTCTTTTATCTAATTTTCCTTTAGGGATCACAATATGCTGTCCTGCTTCAGATGTAGCTCATTTTTATTTTTGTTTCTTTCAGATTTAATAATACATTTTACTTTTTAAGAACTTTAAATATGCATATCATATGTTTCAATCAAATCCTCCCATCTTTGGGGAGGAACTCGTGAGTTTCACACATTCCTAAAAAAGAATGATAGCAACTCAAAGGAGTGCTTCTCAATTCTTGTTTGGGTTTTCTTTCCTCTTTCTTTTTCCTTTTTATTTATTCATGTCAACATCCCATTCACAGCCCTCTCCCTCCTCTCCTCCCAATCCTACCCTCCCACTCTCTGTCCCCATTCCCCCTTCCCATTCTTCTTGGAGAAGGGAACCTCCACCAACCTGTCCCAGGTATACTTCACTTTATAGCTCATTTTTTAAAAAGTGACACTTTGTGAAATTGGCTATTTGTTGAAAGTTTGACCAGATTAAAGAGTACTTTTACAGTTTATTTAGTTGGTTCTCTGTTCATTGCTGAACTGAGAAACTAAGTGGAACATCCTGAATGCTCAGTCTCTCACTTAGAGAAAAAAAGGAAAAAGTGCTTATTCTTGCTGTACTTAGTAAGTACATTGGCCACACTTTAGCACTTGTCATTTTCTTCAAATAAAAGTCTTCTCTTATCATGAGATGGAGATGATGAAATCCTTGAGAGCATTTTTCTTAACTCCTTTCTGTGTAATCTGCAGTCTGCTGTGCACTGGAGAGATGATTTTTTTTAATTGGAATTTAATGTTATGTCATCATTCTGCTTCATAATTGTGATCCTACCTTTCAATTCTTAAAGCAGTCATTGTTCCTTTTTAGGTCTTTGGAGTCCCTCTTATTCATAGCTAGAGGTGACATGCTGGTTGCCAAATGCTTTTTAAGTTTGAATAAGGGATTATAGTACAACCCTTGGTCCTACTTTTAATTCTGACGCTGTGATAAAATACCTCCACCAAATCATCTTAGGGTAGGAAAGGATTTATTCAACTAACAGCTCTTGGGTACAAGAATTCATTTTGTGTAAGTCAAGACAAGTATTCAAGTAGCCAGGCACATCATACCCACAATTATGAGCAAAGAGAAAAGAAATGTGTGGATCCTCGATATCTTGCTCTGCACTTATGATCAGCTAAGTTTCTTAGAAATCTAAGGAAGATTAGGATCCCTTGCCTAGGAAATGATGCCACCCACAATGTGTAGGGTGTTCCCACATCAATTTATAATCAGGGCAATCTTCCACAGGCATGTCCATAGCTAACTGATCAACAAATATTCTCAATTGAAATCCTGTTTCTAGGTGATTCTTAATTGACATTTAAAGCTAACTCTTATACCTTGCAATGGCTTACAGTACTTTTTTACTTCACAGTAAAAAAACCAAGTAGTGTACCAGCCCCAGTCTCTCTCTGAAGTTCTGCCCCATCCTCTTTTCCTTGCTGTAAGGTGGGTCTCCCCTTCCTGAAGGGTCATTAGCCACTGGCCCATGAGGGTAAGGAGAGCAGAAGTGGGGAGCAGGGTTCAGATGGCCTTGGTGAGTGTGGTAGAAAGACTTCTGGGAGACAGCTCATTTTTATTCAGGGTGAACAAGGGCTATATAAACCTTGGGGAGTGGATAGTGGTTTGCAGGGTGGGTGTACATTATTGGCTGGGGCTAAGGTGCTGGGAATACTTCATTTACATGAGGAGGAATTCCAAGAGTTTGCCAGACAGGTTCTTATTAGAAGAGTAGAAGTCGAACCTATAATTTGGCTATAGACTGGATGATTGCTTCAGAGGTGGTGTAGGTGGGGATCATGCACCAAGGCATGCAGACCTAGAACAGGAAGAGAGCATTTCTGACTTCTGCCAGTCTCAAGATGAGATTCTTGGGGTTTGGGCATGTCTTAGTCTCACTCTTGCCCCAGACCAGGCCCCCCAGTCACAAATGCCCACACTGTCAGACTACTGGCTTTCATGACCTTAAGAAACCATAGTTTCTCCTGAGTATTCACAGGTACTCTTTTTTCCTTCCTGTTACCTTGACATTACTTAGATCACATCTTACAAGAGGAAAGCTGTTCTCAACACTTCAGTGTAGCCTATGCCTTGTGTTGCATAATGAACTATTTATTTTATGGTAAACTGAACTTCATTGACTATAATTTTCATTTATTTAATTATTGATTAATTATTGACCATTTGTTTCTCCTACAGGACCATGCATTGATTATTTATTTCTCATACAGGTCTATAAATTCCAGAAAGAAAAGATTTTACCAATTTTTCTTAGTGTCTTATGTTGTCCTTGACACAGGAAAGGGAATTAATCCAATTTTTAAAAAATACATTCCAGCATCAGTCTTCAGCCTTTAGGTCCTGTTTCTCTGACAGACATTTGTTGTAGAGCAGGGATTATGAAGGGCTTACCTACCCTGTCTTGGCAGAGCTAGGCTGTCGACTTACCTGCTTCCAGGTTTTGTCCTTTTTGGACAGCATTCTGTCTACAGTTGGAGCAAGGGGCTTTTCCTACCAAGAGATAGGCTTGCGACTAATTCAATCATCTCACACTGGAGATTCTTCGATGCTTATCTTCTACTTGGAGTAGAATAGGGGGTGCTGTCAGGAGCTGATATGTCTCGATATCAAAAAAAAATCTTAATTTAAGACAACATCTTTGAATGCCATATTCTGCAGATCTCTTGGGGTTTTTGAAGATGCCCTATCCATCTCTTGTATTTAGATAAGCAAATGTTGCTTGTCTCTTAGCAACTTGATTACTGAGTAGCTTAGAGAATATCTGTGATAGACTGTCATAGTAGCTAACAAAGTGACATGTTTGCATGACTAGGAGTTTGTTTTTCTTATCTATCCTAAACAGTTTAAGACGGTTGGTATCAAGAGGCCAGAGCTTCACATTTCATTTTTAAGTTCCATTGTGTTCTAATTTTCTTAATCTGGGAAGTTATATTTTTAGTTTTTATGTGGATATAGTTGGTAAAGAAGCCCTTGTGCTGGCATAGCTTAGCTCCCCCTGGCCCCTCTGTACAAATACTCAGCTATTTTAGTCTTTTTGCATTAGACACATTTGATATGAGTAACAGAGGGACACAGGTAAGAAGTGTGCTTCATATATTATACTCTCCCTCTTTTTTTCTATTATCTATATGCTTACCTTCCTCTGTAATCATGCCATTCTGAGATCTGGAGATAATTTATCAATCTTAATATTATTCCCACCAGGTAGATATTTTCAAATATAAATCCTGTATGTGTTCTGGCCACCTCAGGCCAAAGTAACCAAATATCAGGCTAGTTTAAATAATTAGATTATAGAGTCTTTCTAGTTTATGAAGAATTGTAGTAGAAATAATATTTTAAATTAACTGTGCTAGTGAGGTTGACAGTAACCATTTTAAAACAAAGATTCATATTTATAAACAATAATCTGTTAAATAGCAGTCATTTGTCATATTTGTGGATACATTTGTCTAGATGTGCAGATTTTTCTTTCTTTTTTCCTTTCCTGTACATAGCTTCAGCTCAGATAATAGATACTAAATAGTGATTTGCTCCTTTACTTTATTTATTTTCTTTGCGTATGAACTTGGACCAACAGTGATTTGTATATTGGGAGTCAAGTCAAGGAGTATGGGTAGAGGAGAATCAGAAGTTTTTATGACTAAAAAATAGAGCAGAGGATGTAGGGAGTCCATAACTTCTCCCACACCAGGAACTGCTTCCTTCCCTGTATAGTCTCCTGGAAGGTATAAGAAACCAGAGGGCTTCAACATTTTTGGAGATCAATTGGTACAGCAGTTGGAGAGCTATAGTGTTAGCAGCAGCTGAATTAGCAATTTTGCTGTTGAAGAACATAAGACTTTTACTAAGAGGTGTTGTATTGTAATAGACTGATGGGGCCTGGTGGGAAGCCTGCAGACATGGTAGGCCTGGGTGGTCTTAGCTGGAGGCCTGACTGGACTTATGTCTCCAGGTGAAGAGAGGTGAGACCCAGGGCAACCCTTTTCCCAAATAAATAAATACACCAAGTCCTTTAATATTTCACTGCTTAGCCCTTAGCTGGGCAGACTCTCAACTAGCTCACCTTAAATTAATCCCTGACCACCTAATACCAAGCAGTCATGTGGCTTGCTGTACCTTCCAGGGCTTTCAGACACATCTGTCTGGTTCCATGTATCCTGGCAGAAAGAGAACTCCCTCTGTATCTTCTCAGGGTTCCTTTCTTCCTCCCAGGAAGTTCTGCCTTCCTATACTCTTTCTGCCCAGCTAATTGGCCATCAGCAACTTTTATAATCCAATCAGAGAATCCCCCAGAAAGGGTGGTAACCAGATCTTAGTGCATTGAAATCAACTTTTGAAAATCACGCATAAGCCCTTTCCCCAACATCATTATGTTCCTACCTGGGTGAAGAGTGGAGATGTTTTTGGCCTGATGCATGATGCTCAGGGCTGGCGTCTACATCAGAGGCTCTACGTGTACCAGTGTGACATGCCAAGCGCTCCAGGAATGAACAATTAGCATGTTATACAATTTTAGGTTTGTCAGCTTTCAGAGTTGTGATGATTCACTATTGCTTTTGTACTAGTGGTAGGATAGAATATCATGGCAGGAAACTTTGTAGAACAAAGCTGCTCACCCATGGGGACTAGAAAGCAAAACGAGAGAGAGGAAGGTGTCAGGGTCTCACAGCCTATGGATTGGTTATTAAAATCCTACTAACCACTACCTTCCACTAGTACTAAAAGCTAGTAATCAAACCTTTGACATGTGAGACTTTAGCAGATGTTTTAGTTCCAAACTATATAAATGTCATTTTTTATTTCTTTAGATGAGGGACGAGATGAGAGCCATACTCAAGATTTACAAATACATGATTTGGACTGAGCCCAAAAGGTTTCTGTCTAACTATCCCTAGACGTAGGCCTGGATGCTTCTAGTCGCCATAAAATCTAATCTTTTGTAAGCCTGGACCTAGAAGGCTTCAGCTTCCAGCCTCCATCTGTTAACCTAGGCCTATAATGTTTCCAGTCTCTGAGACTTACTATTGAAAAAGTTTACCCTTTCTAGTTCTTTCTGAACTCCGGCTAGCTGGTTCAACTCAGCTGTTCTTGCTCAAACCCCTCTCTAACTGAATGATTTAAACTGGTTTCTCTTGAATTCTCACTGAATTGCTCTGCTTGGAAAAACTATCCTGGACTTCATGAACTGAACTGCATAATGAACTGCATGAGCTGAACTGCACTCAACTGAAATGCACTGTACTCCCGAACTCTACTATACTGTCTCCAAGAACTCTCTTGCTCTCTCTCAGTCTGTGCTGCTCTTAAGTAGACCACCTCTTGCTTTCTCTTTTGTGGGAGTTGGGCATATCCTATCTCTGACTCATTTTGTCAAATATTTCTCTGATTCTTCACTTTGTGATGTCATTATTTGGGATTAAAGGTGTGCACTAAAGGCGTGTCTATTTTCTAGTCAGACCACACAGACCGAGGTCTTTGGATGTGATCTCTTGCCATAGAAGCCTTGTTGCTGGATTAAAATTCATCTACAAAATGATGACAAAGTCTGTGCCTTTGCTGAGTCTCCACTGTGCATGCTCTGCAAAACTGAGTCTTTAACATTCCATCTCAGAAGCAATTGTCCTCAGTCACTGCAGCTAGGGTACATATTTATCAACATGTCTGAAGATTCTGCTAGGAATTACAGGACGGTAAGGCAGTTTGAATGGAAAAAAGGTTGGCATGGGTCAGAACAGGAGAAACTATCAGTGCAGACTGAAGTGATGATGCCTTTCTGGGTTATTCTTGATATAAAAAGCACTTGAGAAGGCTGAGGATAAACCTATTCAGGAGGCCTATTGTCTTGTGAGTGCTAAATTGTTTCCATTCCTTTAACTCTGTCAGGATGGTAGTCTTATTTTTATCCTGGTTTTTATGATGGACAGTTTAACTGTAATCTCAAATACCCCCAGCAGCCCTCCTAGACTGGAGTCCTATGTCTACATGCCACATGAATCTTTAGTGTCAGTCCCATGTACCCCAGTTTACTTCTCACTTTCCAGACTTGGCTAGAATGGCATGAATAGTAGGGAATGTGGTTTCTGCTATAATTATGGAATGGCTGGATGATGCAGTATGAGAGCATGGGGAGTTGTTGGCTTTGCAGGAAGGTGATATGGGAGACTGGGGTACTGTATCCATATTTTAAAATAGTTTTGAATTACCCAGCATTCATGTTTCTCTTTTCAAACCTTCCAAAGAAATCCCTGAACTGAGCAACTCACTAGGGCTCTTCATAGTTTCTTATGAATCCAGAGTAATTGTGCATTATATGGCTTTTATTTGCATGTTTCTTTGCTCTCTTTCTTCCCCTTTCCCTCTTCATGGCTTACCCTAAATAAAGGACTTTTAACATCCTGTGGAAAGATGTCACCAATTTGATTTGTTTCAGTCTCTGCTTTCTAAGAGGTTTGAACAAAGGCAGCCATAATCTGAAATTTGAGAATTTGGGTGTATACACAATTTGATTTTGGTTTAAAATCTTTTCTTAGATGGCATTCTTTTCTTCATCCTTCATGTAGTATCTGGTCTTATATAATTAGGAGTACTTGCAAACAATACTTTTATAGATTTTTTTTTTTTTAGAATTATCTGTATCTGTGTCTGTGCATGTCACAGTTAAAATTCCTAAGGGGTTTAAAGAGGGCATCAGACCTCACGATCTGGAGTTAGTTGTTAATGAGCTGCCTGATGTGAGTGCTTGAAACTGAACTAGGATCTTCTTCAAGAGCACTGTGAGCGCTTAACTATGTCATCTATCCAGGCCCCCAAATATTTTACTAACAATGAATTTAGAACTTACTTTATTTTTTGGTCATGTATTGTACAGATATTTTAGTATTCAGAGATAAAAAGAATACAAGAAATTGGTTTGTTTTATCCTGAAAATCAGGTACTCACTTAATAGCTATCATATTGCTTAGCACATTGTGTATTCTTAATAAATACATTTTGAAATATAAAATTGTTCCATGAGGAGATATTTGGGTGTATACCCAGAAGTGGTATGGCTGGGTCCTGAGGCAGAGCTATTCCAAGTTTTCTAAGATATCGCCATACTGACCTCCATAGTGGTTGCACAAGCCTGCACTCCTACATGCAATGGAGGAGGGTTCCCCTTTCTCTACACCCTCGCCAGCATGTGCTGTCATTTGAGTTTTTGATATTAGCCATTCTGACAGGTGTGAGATGGTTTGAGATGTAACTTGAAGAAATAAAAAATAAAGTAAAAAAAAAAGAAATATAAAATTGTGTCTTTTTTGTTTTGTATGTTTTTCACCACCACTTTTCCCTCTCAAATTCATGTGTTCCTTTTGAAAACCCACAGTCTACTTAGTGTTGCTCATGTGTAAATGGGTATAGACCCATCTACTAGAGCATGGGTATCCTCTTAGGGCCCACATCCTTGTAAAGACCTGACTCTCCCTCCTCAAATAGCCATCAATTGCTAATATGTAACACAACTAGGGATAGTTCTTGTTGAGTCCCCCTTCTTTCTATGCTGACATTTTGGTTGGCTTGATTTTTTAGCAGGACTTATACATTCAGTTACAGTTAATGTGAGCTCATGTGTGATGACTCTGTCATGTTCAGAAAATACTGTTTCTCACAAAATCTGGGTCTTAAAGTCTTTCTTCTCTTTTCCACAGTGATCTCTAAGCCTTGTAGGGCAGAATATGATACAGAGCTGAGTAATCCAACTCTCTTATTTTTTTGCATATTGACCAGTTGTGGGTCTGTTTTAATCGCTATCTAATGCAGAAAGAAGCTTCTAAGATTAAGGTTGAGCGATGTACTAATCTCTGGGTATAAAGATGAAAACTTAGGAGGCAGTTTGATGTTATATTAATTTAGTAGAATAATAGTATTAAATTCTCCTCTAGGGCTATGGCCTTAGCCAGCTATTTGGTTAATGGTACCAGACATGAGTTCTGCTTTGTAGAGAGGGCCTTAAGTCAAGTCAGAAAGTGACTGGTTGGTTGATTCTGCTGATCTTCATGTGCTTGTTCCCTTTAGGTCTCTTTATTCTTTTTCCCTCTCTGAAACACTAATCAAAAAAAGAAGAAAAAAAAAACTTAGCCTAGACCTAGACCCACTCTACATATATGGATGATAGGCAACGGGGTCTTCATACAGATCCCTTATCAAGTGGGAGCAGGGGACTGGTCTCAGTCATGGACTCTGTTGCCTGTTAGTGAAGCACTTCACCCTAACTGGGCTGCCATGTCAGGCCCCAGAGCTAGTGGAAGCTCCTAACCCTCATGTGACTGATGAGCTGAGGGGGTGGATATGGGAGAGGACCCCTCACTTGAGGAGAATGATAGGAGAGAGAGGGGAAAAAGGGTGGGAGGGTAGGACCAGGAGGGGAGGAGGGAGGGGGCTTTGATCAGGATGTAATTTGAATAATTAAATAAATATTGAAAAAAGGAACACCCCCCCCAAATAAAAGAAAAAGAAAGAAAGAAAAGAAAAAAAGTGATTGGTTACTCCTATAACATTTGTTCCACTATTACACCAGTAGGCTTATATTTTCAGACCATCAAGTTACTGTAACTTGCAGGATTCATATCTGGGTGAGAATGATAATGAATTTTTATCTCCAGTAGCATGCATAGAAGCCTTCAGCACCATGAGAGCACAGCCAATAAGGATGAGACTTTCGTATTGATACCTTTTAAATTCTCCTTGTGCTATCTTCAGAAAAAGGGTCTTACCATTAAGTTCTTGAAGGGAACCAAAACCAGTGGCAATAGCCTATAGTATTGGTGGATAATCTAGGGACCAAGATGAAAAAAGAAGTAATTCATTTCTGGAAGTGAACTTTTTACTTGACAGCCTATGGTGTCTCTCTGGGAGAGACATTGTCCCTCTGTTGCAGGCTAACTTCTGTAGACCTCTTTTATATATGTGTGTATATATATATATATATATATATTTGTATATGTATAAGTGCATAATTTAGGAAACTTCTACAGTAGTATATTTCCAGAAGATCTTTTCAAAGGTCTTTAGTGTTAGCTATCCCCTCCCATACCATGTCCCATCTCTCATACAATCTAACTATTTATTTATTTATTTATTTACTTAGTGTGTGTATGCATGTGTGTGTGTGTGTGTGTGTGTGTGTGTGTATGACAAGTGCATGCTGTGGCATGTACTTGGCAATCAAAGAACAACTTATGAGAATTTGAACTCTCCTATCTTGAGTCCACTCACTGAACCATATCACTTGCTTTTCAACAAGTATTTATTGAATAAAGTAATGATTCAAACTTCAGGCCTCTAAAATGCAGACGCAGTTCAGTTTTTTCCTTATTTTCCACATCTTAGGTCATTTGAAAATCATTCGGTAAAGTACTTTCATGGATATAACCTGTGTTCTGGAAAAAATTTAGCCTAAATGGAGTTGTTTGTGTTATTCAAGATTTTCAAGAATTCTATGGCCTTCTAGTTGTGGGATCATATTTATTTTAAAATTACTTTAGAGAGACCCAATATGCCTTGCAATTGAGGTCATATATTATCAGGGAGGTATTAACTCAGTAGGAGTATAGTAATTGCAAGACTTGTCAGCTGCTGAATATTAAAAGGAGAGAGAGAGAAACTGAGCAAATGAGAGGTAAATAAGCAGTGCTATACCAACAAACATCATGCAAGACATTGGTAAACATCAATGATGTCTCAGCTTATAATGATGAATCAATATATGCTTTTCTATTAAATATCAGACATTTAAGGACATTTGTTTCATGACTTTTTTACTTAATACC